>JARPMJ010003647.1:0-80000 GCA_033366665.1 Phoxinus dragarum
TTTATGAAGGATGCAGAGCAGAAAACACCAGGAACAAAGTTTTGTTCAGACTCAACTGGTGGGTTGCAGCCTAAAAATGGGTGGCGGGGTTTGTTACGATTGTGTACACTCGAAAAAAAAGAAGCAAAAAACCTGATGAAAATGTACACCTTCAATGCATTATAAGTTTCTTCGGATAAAAGTGTCCAGAGGGTGTCAAGTAACGAAGTACAAATACTTTGTTTCCTTACTTGAGTCAAAATTTTGGGTATCTAGGCTATACTTTACTGGAGTAATTATTTTACAGCCGACTTTTTACTTCTACTCCTTACATTTTCACGCAATTGTCTGTAGCCTCAACCCGATCACACCAAATGCGTCTATATAGCACGCAGTGTGTTTATCGTGTAATATATATGCGAAAATAAGTTTTTACGTGCATAGTATACGCATGGATAGCACATGGGTAGGTTTAGGGTGGGGGTGGGGTGCGTGTGTATTATACGCTTGGGTAGGATTAGTGGTGTGGGGTGCGTGTGTATATCACGCAATAAAGTGCGTATCATATGCACGCGCAAAACTGCGTATCATATCCGCGTAAAAAACTCATTTTCGCGTATAAATTGCACGATAAACACACTGCGTGCTATAGAGACGCATTTGCGTGAGAAACAGGCTGGTAGCCTACTTTCTACTAGCCTCGTTACTCCTATTTCATTTCTGCTTGTTTTCATTCCGGCTTGTCATCCTTCAAAAAAAGGGGCCAATTACACAACAGATCTGAGTCCCGCCTCCTAAACACATCGCTAAACTGATTGGCTTTGTGTTTTCTTTCTAACTTGTGAGAGGCTGTCCGCGCGGCGCGCGCTGTAGTTACATTTGGTTGTGCGAAGCGGCAAAACTCCTCCGAAGGAAACCTACTGTAGATGCGGTAAGCGAGGGAGAAATTAATCAACAGTTTTGTGCTCAAGAATACGGGGCAAATCACGTCAAATATTGATTTGGGGAGAGCCGTTTTTACAATATTGCTTACTGTATGACAATCGCGGGATAAGTGGCAAACATAATCGTTAGTGTGCGTGCGTGGGTGAGAGAGAGAGAGGAGAGAGAGAGAGTGTGTGCGCGTGTATGTGTGTGTGTGAGAGAAAGAGAGAGAGAGAGAGAGCGAGAGAGAGAGCGTGCGTGCGTGTGTGAGAGAGAGGATAGAGTGTGTGCACTATAGGTCCCTGTGGCGCGGCCTAAGCTTTTGTCCTTAATGGCATTTTTTCCCTTACATTACTTTTACTTTAAGTAGCTTTGAAACCAGTACTTTTACACTTTTACTGGAGTAAAAGCTTGAGTTGATACTTCAACTTCTACAGAAGTCATTTTAAACCCCAGTATCTACTTCTACTTGAGTAATGAATGTGAATACTTTTGACACCTCTGAAAGTGTCTGCCAGAGGCATAAATGTAAAACCCTCAGAGGATGGTTGGGAAACTGATATAAAGTCTGTGCAGCTGCCTTTAACAATACAATATTTGACCCACAAACACCACATCATATTGAGGCGGATCTTTTACCCATATACTTTTACATAATTAACGAGTTTGTTTGCCCATAAAATCTTTAAGATATTAGGTTAAACTTATTTGGCTTGCTGTCCACTGGGAGAGGGGCTCGATGAAGCAGCTTCAACTCAAGCTCTGATATACTCCCCCAGTGGCTAAAATGTAGGGATATGATAATAGGTCGGTTTCACGTGACGTCACGCTGCTGCATCGCGAGAGCGCGAAATTCAGATGGAGGGCAGGAAGTGAAATAGCTGAGGATCTGCCGACTGAAAAAATGCCAAAGTTTTGTGAAGTTTACGGCTGCTCCAAGCGTTCTAATCGAGAAAAGGGAAAGAGTTTTTACAGAGTACCGAAGATTGTCACTCATAAAGGTGATAAATGTAAAAAGCTCACAGAACAACGCCGTAAAAAATGGATTTTTAACATACGTCTACAGTCGGGAGGAGCAGAGTCTGTTAATGCCCGTGTCTGCAGCGACCACTTCGTCGGTGGTATGTTAGCTAGCCAACGTGTTTTTTGTGTCTGTGTTTATATAGCATTAGGTTGTCGTTAAATGCTCATTTACTTAGTAATGATTATTAAGTTACCGGTAGTCTAATATGGACTTCATTGGGGCTTTTTTAGGCTTCCCTAGAATCTTCAAGTTCGACCGAAAACTCACTCATCTTCATGAGGAACGGGTCACGTCCAACATATCTGTATACTAATTCGTTGTATCTATTTCTTGAAATTGGTTCTAAATTCGTACAATATGGACTCCTCCGCAACAGTTTTCCTCCATAGACATATTCTCAATGTTTACTTCCTGCCCTCTATCTGAAATCGCCCCGCCTTCGCGCGTCATCATAATCACGTGACTGAAACCCAGCTATTAAGGGGCAAGGTACCTAAGATGAAGGTGGAGTTTGGGGAGGTGGAGGGAAACTGGAACAGCTGATGTTAGGGAGAGGTAAGCGGCTGCTTATATACTGTACTCGGCTGATGATTGAAAGATTAGATTGGCTCACTCCTCCCTAACTTACGTTTAGGAACTTCATATATTTCCATACTTGCAAGACAATGACATCTGTGTTTTGAATTGTCTGGACAGTTTCACTTGATTCACATAAATATACAATTTTAGCTGCATTTTTTGCATCCGAGATACAATATTAAGATTGCGAAACTAATTTCGGTCTTCATCAAACTTGAAGGCAAACCCCCCTGCAATATCAGCAATAATTCCATATCTCCAGCAAAATCATTGCAGATGTTTCATCTATTAAGGATTAAAAGGATTCTAACATAATTTGCGAGTAACTTGCCATGTTTGAACATCAGGCGGTCTGGTTTGGTCTCAGTGTGGTACATCATGCTGAGATTAAAAGGGCTCTTAGAGGCCCTTACAAAAAGATTGCCCATGAGTCTGGGAAGGGTTTTGTTTCCAAGTAATTTTGTAGTCGGTCCACTCAACTCCAGATTTTCAACCATTAGCAATTTAGAAGCCGTCCACCATTTCAACCAGAGAGCTGAGAAATAGCAGCAGGAAGACTGTGCACACAATAGCATATTACTATACTACTCCTAATCATTCTGATCATACAACAGCATGCATGCACCTCAAATAAATAACTCTTGATATCAAAAATGCTGACATCCATAAACAGAAAGGCATCGCAACTATTTAACAAATGCATCCAATCAAGGCACGAGTTCATCCAGCCGAATCTTAATTTATTGACAGAACCCGTGCATGTATTTGATACTTTATCCCACAATGCAGTGCAGTGCTAAGATATTTACACATTGCAATTTGATAAATGCAAAATAACTGAAGTGACAACTGGACGCCACTCACTGAATTACACATGCAGCATTTTGCATACCGTTTCACTATTTTTGAAACATAACAGGCAGCGTTCCACTCTGAACATGACCAAGGTCTCAAAGAACCCCAGGATAATATAAAAGGGATTTATAAGCAAGTCTTGCCTCAGTTCATGTCAAATTGCATGAATCAACCATCAAAAAGAGGCTTCATAACTTTGCCCAAGATGCAAGGTCAGACTCAATGAATATAGATACACAACTGGAGTGTGTCAAACAACATATAAGATCAGATCAAGACTCAATGTGCTCTGAATATATAAGGCAAAGAAATTAGTTTGACTACAAAAACTAAAGCTTTAAGTGGATATTCCATGCAATGAAACAAAGACGTCAAACAAGCTGGCGAGGGTAATGGTCTAAGTTTGTCAATTTAACTGATTAAAACACATTGGAAGTCGGAAATCTACTTGTCTTTGCTCTCCAAGTTTAAACCAAACAGCAAAGAACATGCAAATGTCTGCATTTGAGAATTTTAACTATTAAAGGGTCAGAAACTCTCTTACTGCTTCTGCATGTTCCTGTATATTAGTCTTTGATGGGTTTCACTTTCTGTGAGTTGCTGATAATAAGCAGTGAAATGCAGCCAGCGTCTCTCTCCCATGGTTGCTGTTTGAGTCGTGCTGATCTGGGCACCTGAACGCTCGGCTCGGCCCGCCATGGCTCAGCTTATCAGTGCAGCAGGTTTCAGGCCTGGGAGTCTGTGGACCCTCGCTGGCCTTCCCATCATTCCAGCCTCTGTGTGAAGTCCTACAGACAGCATGACAAATACGGCCTGTCAGTCAAGCACTACTCTACTAACTCTGAGATGCACCCAGCTAGACATAACAAATAAGAGCAGATGCCTATGAGGGTGCATCATCAAACGAGTACTCTGATTTTTTTTTTTGCAATAAATAATGCATCCCATAACACCCAACATGTATCTGTCCAAGTTTGTTGTTATAAAGTTTACTTGTAGGTACACCAACGGGGTAAATGTGCGAAGTTGTGACATTATGTTCTATGTCGACCTTTCTCTTTCTTAACGTATCACCTTATTATAAATTACATAAATCATGTAATTTATACAGCGTTTTGGCGCTGTTTAATATTTAGCGCTCTTTTTTGAGTGACAGCTCACTCGCTGTAGCCGTCTCAGTTCAAATGGGACAGAATGCACGTAGACTGATGATCTCTTCATCTTTACAGATTACAGCAGGAAACAAACATGAATGAACACCAGAAGGGACTGTATGTTGGAAGATATTGAAATATATCACCTTTTATGTAATGGCTCAAATCAGTGTTTCAACAGCGGAAATATGTCACACTTCCGAAATCGCCTACTCTCAGATACTTATTTTGAATAAGTAATTACTTCGCAACCGCTAAAAAAAAGTATGTTCTACATTAGTTCTGAATTCAGCCAAAGTTCTTTGTGCGTGATTCATTGAATCATTCATTCAACCGATTTGTTTAAACAGACTAATGTAGGCCTGAAACAATTGACTTGCTATATTCAGAATAGCATAGCAACTGTACCTTAGTTTCTACTCTTACTATTTATGCAAAGACATACAGAAGCATACTGTATCCCACAATGCAACACATTTTGCACCTAAAACACACTCTAGACATTGATGGACAAGATTATTCTAGGTTCCTCTAATCTTGTAAAAAATCAATCAAACAAACAAAAAAATTAGTCAAACAGCCCTAACTACGGTTGAAAGGTTTAATGTTGCACTTTGCATACTTTTCCACATAATATTTTTTAATCAAATAGAAGGCGGTATCCCATTAACTATAATTCTGACATTTGTAAATACAATTTTCAACCTTTTTGACAGTCTATTATTATTATTAGTATTAATGAAACCTTGACAGATTCAGACAAGAAATTATAATAAAAAAAACAACTTTAAATGCAACCGGTTTTCCTACCTTTCTCCGCACTAATAGACTGCCAAAGAAGTGCTGATGACGGTTATAGTAACATGTGTTTGCATTCACAACGATGTGCAGAATAGTCTAGGATGAAAAGTTCATAAAACTGAAACTGGAAACGTTTTGTTTGACAGCAGAATATCCATTTCAATGTCATTTCAATATGCTGAGTTGATACAGTGTCATAGCCAAAGATGAGAAATATGCATATTACATACGTATACTTAATCACTGTGCTGGAAGAAATATTGGAATAGAAAGGAATGGGAATGAAGAGGGTGATGTATAACCTGTTTCACCTCACAAAAGGTGATGATAATTACACTTCCCACCAAGCGTTTATCATTAAACTTTAGTGAGAAACGATTTAAGAAGGAAAAATCTGACACTATAGGAAGTAGATGCATTACATGTAAAATGTCAGTGGCTTCTCAGTCTTAGGAATTTTATAAGCACTTGTCTGTCTAAATTCCTTGCATTTGGTTCATTACATTTAAAAGCTTTCCAGATATTGAGGCCTAATATTGACACCAAGAACACATATTCCCTCAAACAAGACTTGGCTGTGGAGGACAGATGTACAGTTAGTTTAATAAGTTGTGGGTTAATGTACCTTGTGTCAATCGTTCAGCTAATGCAAATATTTCAGTGGACAAAAAAGAAAAAAAAGAAGAAAAAAAAAGGGTTGTAAAAGTTAGATGTGACCTTAAGACTACAAGGTGTGTGGTACAATAAAATGCAATAAGAGGTCAGATACATTTTGGTTTTGTTCTTGGTGTGAACAGGCCTTTACAAGTGCATTATGAGTCTTCTTCACTTTGTTCGTCACAACAAGCGGTTACACTTTATTCTGGTCCCCTATAAGTAATGTTGCAACCACATGAACCTACACCTACTCTCATTAGAGTATTAGTTGAGTATTACTGGACTGTTAGGGTTAGTAAAAATGAAGGGTTAAGGTGAATAAGTGTTGTACCTTCAAAGTTACTTAGTAAAATGTCTGCTGGGGAGAATCAAAATAAAGTAGCAGATATTAAAGTAATCAGACAGACTACTAATACTCTAATGAGAGTGACATGTACAGTAGTAGGTGCAACGCTACTTCTACAATGTAACATAATATCTAAAGGAGCCCATCACTATTAAGTGTTACCCAACAATCACGTGCCAATGACTGTCGGCCTCATTCAAATGAAAGGCTTTGTTTTTATTTACGACCTTTTACACAAACATCATCAATGTTCTCCAGAGTGTCATGTGATGAAACCCATGAAAGGGCAAGGCTTGTTTAAATGGCATTTTGATGGCATTTGTGTTCCCCCCTTTAACCTTTCGTTGAATTTCATTTTTCTACCTTGATTAAATTTCATATTGACTTTATTCTCATGGCGACCTTTGCCCCCCACGGTCTCAAACCACTGCTAATAATGACAATCAATGTTATTGTGAATATGGAGAACATGCTCAAACATACACAATACCCATACTGAAGAAAAGAAAAAGTCTGTATTTTTTACATACAGTGATTCATTCTACTTTCAAATGGCTTTGTTCAAGTGAGCTGACGTTGGCGTCTACATAGGGAGCATCACAGACACTCCTACATAAAAATGACTTCTAGCAGATGAAGTTAATCTTTCAGTATTATTGTCAACTAAAAAGCCTTCGCCTCAGACACGTCTGAACTCGTTATCAGTTAGCTGTTAAAAACAGTCTGTACGCAGATGACAGTTTTATGTCATTGGTTTGCTGGGTGTTTTTAGAGTTATTTAGAAGTTAGCAGTGCTGCTGACAAAAACAAACGCCTTGCTAATTTACCACAGTTTGCGCGATTCATGGCATTGTGTTTTAACAATCATTTGTTTTGTTTTTTGCAAAACTCTTCTGTCTTTAATATACAGGTATGTTTATTCCATCTGTATGAAGGGAAAGCTCAAAAGCTCATTTCACTTTCTGCCAATTTCTTTGCCATTGTCTTCAGAATATAATGCTGCAACATAATAAGCTTCCACTTTTCTGCAGAATAAAGTACATCATGTGGCACTGGCAACTGTATGGCTTTTGAGACTTGTTTAAGCTCTTAACAAGTTTATAAGTGAAAAAAAAATGGCCATGCATGGAAATTAGTGATGAGGATTAGTGATTAAACTGATTTGCCAATGCATTGCAAATTAATAATTTGATTTCCCTTGTTTGTCAGATTTGATCATATTTTTTTAACCGATCACATCACAATATATTATGAGACTACACCCATAGGTATCAAGGTATCATTATTGCCTGCAATTTCGAACTTTGACAAAAATAAATAAATAAACAATACAATTGTAGTTAACTACTTTCATCACTAACACTAATATGCTGGGCCTCTTGACAAGAATAAGAGTAGGTTATATCTTTATCCATCACAGAGTTTGATTAACTCTAATTGCATGTTTATATAAATCTGACTTCAGAGTTAATCAGTCTTTATCCCTGTGTCCAGCAGTGAATTTAAACATAAGAGGAGCCCATCTGCCTTTGAATTTAGCAACTAATTACATACAGACCAAACTAAAAAGTGGTTAACTTTCAGAAGAGAATCCTCAGAGAATCGTGCAATCCATTTTACATTTTTGATTTGAGTTTTTGATGTAGGCCGTGGGGACTTAAGAACTGTCTGAGTTTGAAAGAAACACTAGTTAGGGGAAATTTAGTTGAAATAAGAAGCACTAACAATTGAGAACCTGATATAGTGTGAAACAATATATTAACATCTGCCCTCTGGCTATCTGATGTTCTCCACGAGCACTGCTATAAACTCAGGGTTGCAGAGAGGAAGTGGCGCAAATCAAAAGATCCCACTAACCTTGTTTTGTATCAATCACTCCTCTCTTCCTTCTCTGCTAATGTCTCTACTGCTTAAAATGACATACCACAACAAAATGAACAATTCTTCTGACTCTCACATTCTTTTCAAAACCTTCTCCTCTCTTCTTAATCCTCCTCCTCTCCCTCCTTCGTCAACCCTAACAGCTTACGACTTTTCCAGATTCTTCATAAATAAAACAACAATCATCAGCGGCCAATTTTCCTCACCACAAATTGACACTCACATCTTAACCGCTGACACACACATTCCCCCCTCCTTCTCCCCGCTATCAGAGGCACAAGTCTCCAAACTCATCATTTCCAATCACCCTACTACCTATCCGCTTGATCATATCCCCACTCATCATGGTGGAACCCACTCTATACCCAGCACTTTTAGAAAATTACAGATCGGTATTCCTTCTTCCATTCATTGCTAAAACACTTGAAGGCATCGTGTTCAACCAAGTCTCTACCTTTCTTGCTCAGAACAACCTCCTGGACAACAACCAGTCCGGTTTCAAAAGCGGCCACTCAACTGAGACGGTTATTGAAGCTCTGAGTCTGGCAAGAGCAGCTTCCAGATCCTCAATACTCATTTTGCTGGATCTGTCTGCTGCTTTTGACACAGTTACTGTAACCACCAGATCCTCCTGTCAACCCTCATGGCGAAGGGTATCTTAGGAACAGCACACCAATGGTTTAAGTTTTACCTCTCAGGGTGTCATGGAGGGGTGAGGTGTCTAAGTTGCAACATCTAGCTACTGGGGTGCCTCAGGGCTCAGTGCTGGGACCACTTCTCTTCTTCATCTACATGTCATCACTAGGATCTGTCATTCAGAAACATGTTTTTTTCTATCACTGTTATGCTGATGACACACAACTCTACTTCTCATTCCCCCCAGATGATCCGACGGTTGCTGCTCACATCTCAGCCTGACAGACTTTTATTGCTGCATGAAGGACCACCACCTTCAACTCAATCTTGCGAAGACAGAACTGCTTGTGGTCTCAGCCAATCCAACACTTTATCACAACTTCTCCATTCAGCTAGGTTCATCAACCATAACTCCATCAAGGACAGCCAGAAACCTTGGAGTTGTGATTGATGATCAGTTAAACTTCACAGACCAGATTGCTATAACGGCCCAGTCCTGCAGATTTGCTTTAAACAACATTTGGAAGGTCAGACCCTTCCTATCAGAGCATGCGACACAACTCCTTATCCAAGCTCTTGTTCTATCCAGACTGGACTATTGTAATGCTCTCTTGGCAGGCCTTCCAGCTTCTACTTTAAAACCTCTACAACTGATCCAGAATGCTGCAGCAAGACTGGTCTTTAAGAAGAACTCAAAACTCATAAAATTGGCACTGGCTGCGAATTGCATCAAACTCAAGGCACTGATGTTTGCCTACAGAACAACCACTGTCTCTGCACCTCTATACTTAAACTCACTACTTCAGACCTATGTGCCCTCCAGAAGCGTGCGTTCTGCAAGTAAACAGTGTCTTGTGGTGCCATCCCAAAGAAGCACAAAATCACTTTCACAGACCTTTACCTGGACTATTCCCTGCTGGTGGGATGACCTGCCTGACTCAACCCGAGCTGCTGAGTCTTTAGCCATTTTCAACGTATTATTCTATATCACTCTCACTATTCTATATATCTATTTTTTTTTAAACTTGCTGCATGTACTGTGCTAGACTAACTGATACTATTCACAGCACTTGCATATTGATGCCCTATTGTTGGTTTGATTGCTTCTATTGCCTCTTCTCATTTGTAAGCCGCTTTGGATTAAAGTGTCTGCTAAATGATTAAATGCAAATGTAATGTAAATGTAATATTACTGTTGCTACTTGGTGTTAGAGAACATGTAAAAATACCGGACATAAAGTATTAAACTTCAAAGTGTGTCTCTGAAGTTTAATAAATAAAAATCCTTCATACTTATACTGAAGTATGCCATCGAGACCAAAATAATATGTCAGAAAGTTGATTCTTTAAGACTTGAGCGACTAATCATTCATCAACTACTTAAACAAACCCTAGCAACTATACAATCTTAGTAACTGCATAGCAACACACTAGCTACCACCACAACAAAAACATCCTAAGATTACCCTAGCAACCTCATGCACAGAAACAAATGTGGTGTGTAAACAATATTCACTAGTAAAATTTCACAAATAATTACAAAGAATTGGCAAGTAACACACTGAATTAAGCGTGAAATTTTGATGTAGAAAGACTGAACTACTCATAATTGCCTAGCAACTGCATAGCAACCACAATAATAATCATTAGGAAGCACTTTATTTGAGAAACGCACTGAAAACCTAGATAAATGAACAGTTAAGATGAATAATAAAGACAAATTGCATATGCACTATAACTGCAGTTTCAAAAGTAAAACATACCATATTTGACCAATAATGCAACTTTTCAAATTGAATCTATAGATCATATGATCTTCATCTCAGCCTATTGCATATGTTATCCAATGAACTGCATATCATACTGGTTTACCAGAAGCAGTCATGATCGTGGCATGTGGGCTGTGATGAACATTAAAACATAATCGCACTCAACGTGTGGGCTCCCTCGCGGTTTACACCTAATTCTGGCTTATTAAAAATTACCAAAGCTCTTAAGCTGTAAATATGCAACTCGCTGCCTATGATAAGGCTTTCTTTATTGGTCTGTATTGTGGGAAGAGATAAATATGTGCTAAGGAAGCTAACAACTGCCTCCACTGCAGTTTGGAGCATGGCTACTACAGCAGGCCAATTCCATTTTTCTGAATTTTGCCGTGAGGTAAAAGTTCAGCTCCTCATTTCTTATGTTGTGAACAGTAAACAATAAACTAAATCACACATTTTATGAAAGTGTAGACGGAAAGAAGGTGCACACTTTTATAGATGATCACAGCAAAGTTTCTGACATTATGTCGGTGATATTTGTGATCAAACCACCCACTGGCGACATTCTTCATTTACTATGTCAGCCCTGGCGCGGATGATGTTTTTACTCTCCTCCTGCTTCTACCTCTAGCCTGAAGGGCTCCTGTGCTTTGGGGAAACCAGAGCGGGTCAGGAGTTCATATGTGGGCTAGAGTAAAGATCTGATGAAGTAAACAAACATTCTCCCATGATCCGCACTGAAGGAAAGTGTAAAACAGGCCCTGCACAGCACATCCGTTCTGGAAATACCCCTTTTTTGAAGATTTGCATCCACAAAGTGAGACAAATAACATTACAAGGCGCTTTTGTCCCAGTTTGAAAATTTAGGAGTGCATAAAGAACTTTAGGGGTACAACGAACATTTATTAAATAATGTAATTATCCAGTTGACTGATTGGATTAAGAACTGCGATCATTTTTTTTGCATTACAAGTAGCCTAAAAAATGTTTATTTTTATTTTTTGGGAAATGTTATGTTTAAATATGAAAACAAGTTGATGCCTAGAATACGAAATTATGAAATTAAATATGCATTAAGGAACTAAATATGCAGAAATCAAAACAACGGATCAAAATTATTTGGAGATTTTAGTGGGGGGAAAAAACATCCAAAAAGTGTATTTGCATCTGTAGATTACAGTTACAATATAGATATTGTTAAACAAATAAAAATAAGTCAGACATCTCCACTTCAGTAGTCTCAAATTACACTTTATGAAAGGCCAAATCGCCCAAAAACTTAAAACTGACCAACTGCATTTAAAAACAACTGTTTTTGCCTCGTCTTGACTTAAATTCACATGTGAGTTCTGGAAGAGTTTGCCTTTAAGTTGGCATCCTCTTATAGCTCAGCTACTTTGTATTCTAGGCCTGGATTCACTGTCCTACAGAACCCTGATGGGCAGACACAGCTCCTCTGGCATTTTAAAGTGCTAATGCCTGTAACACGGCCCTGCGCAGCTCAGCGGACGACCCAGTGGAGAAAATGGGGATGCTGAGACAATAATTAACTCAAGATAAGTGTAAGAGAAAACAAGACTCCCTATGAGATGCACGGAGTTGTTACTGCCGCCCTGCTGTGACTGGAAACAATAACTCAGAAACAAACAGCACATATTTATTCTGCGCTTGGATAAAAAATTGTGCTTTAAAGGATTAATTCAACCAAAATGAATGTTCTGTCATCGTTTACTAACCCTCATGTTTTTTTTCTTTCTTACATGCAACACAAAATATTCTGTAGAATGCGTACAGTACCACACAGCGACTTCAACCGTCAATCTTTGCATTACTTATGCAGGTTACACTTTAGGATGTCTAACTTTAATTTAGACATTCTCATAAGTAACTTTGAATCTACATGTCAATTACCAGTCATTCGAGTATTAGTAGACTTTCTGCTTAATATCTGCTAACTCTTTATTTTGATGCTCCTCAACAGATATTCTACTGACTGTAAGTAACTTTGCAACTACTTGTCAACTTATTCTACTAACCCAAACACTCTAAAAAATGCTAGGTTATTTCAACCCAATTTTGGGTCCAATATGGACAAACCCAAACATTGGGTTAAAAATGTAATTTAAAAAAATGTAACCCAACGGCTGGGTTTGTCCATATTTGACCCAAAACTGTTGATAGTTTTAAAAAAATAATCACAAAAACACTTTATTTTCTGTACAGAAGTTGCATTTATGCTGCAGCTCTGTGTACATGTTGCGCATGTGCTGTGAAACAGGCCTAAAAAGTGTTTTTAGATCAGATCATGATAAACAAAAATATTGGTAACACTTTATTTTGATAGTCCACTTTAGACATTCTATCTACAGTATAAAAAACTTTGCAACTACATGTAAATTAACTCTCAATAGAGTATTAGTACTGTCTGCTTAATATTTGCTTTATTTAGACATTCTACTGATTGTAAGTAACTTGGCAGCTACAAGTCAACTTATTCTAGTAACCCAAACCCTAAAAACCTAACCATAACCATAACCATAACCATAACCATAACCATAACCATAACCATAACCATAACCATAACCATAACAGTCAACTGAAAGTTTACTACAGTCTACTAATACTCTAATAGCATCTAGTTGACATGCAGTCGCAAAGTTAGGCTACTTATAGTTAGTAGAATGTCTAAAGTGGACTATCAAAATAAAGTGGAGCCAAAATGTCAAAATGAGAATAAGTATAAATCTATTATTCATATGGACAAAGTGATTGTGTGGACAGGATGAGTTGTTTTTATAACATGTTTGTTCAACAGTTCATGAATTCTCAACAAGCTTACTCTAAGAATCTGGTGGTAACGAGAAGTTGTTTTGAGATGATTCATGGCTCGATCAAGTTGTTTGAATATGATATGCAGGCCATGAAGCTCTTGATATTTGGTTTATGCTATACATTTATACTCAAACGCTTCCTCTTCGCATTCTCGATGAGGTTACACCGAACTTTACTCATTAGACATGTAAAGGGAATCATTTTTCTGAATTTGTGAGCATCCATGAATCTAATTTGAACAAACAGACGTGTTGATAGATGGTTGTGGCTATTAATATTAATCACAGATCTCAGCCTTTCTGGGAAAAACAGACTGTCAAATCATGAAATATTTAGCGGTTTTCGGCTTTGAGTAAGCAGACCTGGACTTCAAAACAAACATTGTCAGATTTGGTTTTATGGGTCTAACCCTGAGGCCGTGATATGTCTAAATTGCTTGTCTTGACATGGCGCATTACCTCAGCCATCTGAATCCAGAGGTCGACAGTGTTTGAAGATATTACTGATTTAAATTCAACAGGGATTTACAGCGGAGTCCAAGAGACCACATTCAAAATGTGGGGATTCAGAATCCTATTTAAAAATAAGGTTTAAGTTTTATGGTTTTGATAAGTAAATAAACAAATACATATTGGAAATTCTGATTTCCCAGTAGGAACTTTTTTTAACTGGAACGCTCCCTCAAGTAACTCAGAATCCATCGTTGCTCAGTGCACAACCGTAGTGAAACGGTAATAATATATTGTTTATTCGAACTTCTGTTTGTCTGTGTCTCAGTAAACCCAGTGGTGCACACTCTCTAAAAAATGCTGGGTTGTTTTAACCCAATTTTGGGTCAAATATGGACAAACCCAAACATGGATCAAAAATGCAATTCAAAAATGTAACCCAATGGCTGGGTTTGTCCATATTTTACCCTAAATTGGGTTAAAACAACCAGCATTTTTTGAGTGCACAGTACAACACAACCTATATTTGTGAACATGATACTTTGGCATGCATTTTCTGTGCATCATACCACTTTTTATGTGTTCGCATTCAGAACGAGCAAGCACAACAATGGATTGTCAGGATATATTGTTGTCTACCCTTTGGTTTTGGAAGTGTTTTGTTTTCACTGAGGGTACACTCTAAAAAATGCTGGGTTGTTTCAACCCAAATTTGGGTCAAATATGGACAAACCCAGCCGTTGGGTTAAATTTTTCAATTTAAAATGTTAACCCAACGGTTGGGTTCGTCCATATTTGGGTTAAAACAACCCAGCATTTTTTAGAGTGTACATTTGTAAGACATCCTATAGGATTAATATTAATAATAAAAAATAAAAAAACTCCCACCAAACACTGAAATGATTAAACCCAGACATGGCTGATTAGGAATCAATCGGATTCAAGCAAACGCAGTCTTTTGACCCACCCTTTTTATGCAGTACATCTTTGGCACTCATTTTCCATCACGCAAAACTCAACAACTTTGTTTACTGCCAAGTCAGCCCTAATCAGCATAATTATCAGCCAGAACTTCCTCAAACTGCATTAGCTGATCCGAGATGTCTTCAAAAATAACAACCGGTCTGTGAGAAAAGAGCCTGGCAAACATGGCGATCTTTCCCGGTTCTGTCGTCATTAGAAAGCAGCGCTGCCGGAAGCGAGCATGTTAAAGACGGCTGGCAGACGGCCTAGTTTCCCAGTCCGACCCCGACAGTCAAGCCCTCAGTGAGTTACATGACATTAGGGCACCACAAGGAGAACAACAAGCTGCCTACACAATGTTGCCGCCACTTTTGAGGACACACACGAGGGGAATTCTGGGAAGGGAAGAAATGTTTGACACGAGCTCTCTTGGGAGAATAATGTGAGTTGTTGTAACGCTGCTGGAATACTGTATTAATTTCGGGGGAACAGTTTAAGGAATACAAAACAAGAATCACAGTAATGTTGTCTTACAGACAGTCTATTCTTCCAGAAAACGATCGGCGTGGGAGTGATTCCTGATTTGCATAATATTCAGATTTAATGGCTTGCTAAAAATAAGACAGAATATGTCTTTGACTTTTTTTTAAGGAAACTGTACATGTATTTATTGATTTGATTCCCATTATGAGACACAAACTGAATGACCCGGAAACTTTATATTTAAAAAATGCAATGCATATAATAAAAACATACCATCCATCGTCGCATTAAAAACAATGCTAAACCAAAGACGCCTATTTTTTTGGTGCAATTTTTAAAGGCTCAGTCAGAAAGTGGAAAATAGTCAAACTAAATTATGAGATTTTTGGTGCAAAAACTTATATAAAGGGAGGACTAACAAAATGTGCCTGCACTCAAAAGACAAATGAACAACAGTGAGTATGTTTTACAAGAAAATAATATTTCAGTCTTTCCACTTCAAATTTTCACCTTATATTCAAAGTGTTGCTTGCAATTAGCTACTGAGTGAAACTTATTTCAATTGTTTTATTTTAGTGAACAACTCATTTTTAAATCAATTAACACTGAAATTTCCATTTAAATTCCATCCACACAATATTAAATGGACGTATAATTTCAACATTATTATGTCAACAGAACTCATCAAAATAATGTTAGCATCTTAAAAGGTTTAATTAAAGCAACAGACCTTAGTCAGAGTAGCGCCATACTGCATTTTTGACAGGAATGAGTCGAGGCTGTGAGAGAAGTACAGTGTGTGTCTATCGATACTGCAACAGCTTTAAACACCCTAGACCCAATAGCGTTTTTATCACTTCTTCCCATGTCGGTTTGGGTCAAAGCATTACTGGTCAGCAGGTGTACTTGTCTCTACAAGCGAACTTCTCACCCGACCCGTCTTCATCTTCCTCAGGCACCTGCTGATTTAATGTGTTGTCAGTGGCGCGATCTCAGACTCAATTTCTTAGACTCACTTCAGCGATGAAGCCGACACGTCGAGAATCTGGGACACGTTAATGTATGGAGGAGATGCCAGTCCTCTGGCTAATGACGGTGAGAAAAACCTCCAACGACCTCGGAGGTGGCACCGCAGTCATTATTAGCTGGCAAGAAAGTGATGAAAGCCCTGGGAGGTGTGACATCGCCTCCTCCTTCATCTGGGAGAGGATGATAAAGGAGGAAACAATCGAGAACTCAACTCTCCTCTGCAGGGGGACGAAATAAAGAGGGGCCGCGAGGGTCCGTCATGTAGCTCTGTGGATAGATCCTAAAAAAGACAGCTTGTGTAAGCTGATTAAATAAAGTATGTGGTCATATTGTTCACATGGTGCCTGAATGTCTCTGTTCTGTCAAGGCACATATTTTAAGCACGATATACTGTATGATTAAGTGACGCTTGGCTTGATTATTTGGTGCAAAATAAATTTTGTCTCTAACCCAAATAATCTTTTTGGTCATTTAATTTAAATAAATAAATTAGATAATATAATAGATAAATGACAGATGGATGGATGGGTGGATGGATGGATAGATATAACTATATTGGCAGATACTGTATAGATGGATGTATGGATGGATGGATGGATGGATGGATAGATAGAATAAATATAGATAGATGGATGGATGGATGGATAGATAGATAGATAGATAGATAGATAGATAGAAGAAATATATATATATATATATATATATATATAGATAGATATAATGAATGATAGATGATATCTAGATAGATGGATGGATGGATTGAATCAATGAATGATAGATGATAGATAGATGATAGATGGATGGATGGATAGAAGAAAGATAGATAGAAGAAATATAGATAGATAGAAGAAATAGATAGATAGATAGATAGATATATAGATAGATAGAGAATAGATAGATAGATAGATAGATAGATAGATACTAGATAGATAGATATAATGAATGATAGATGATATCTAGATGGATGGATTGATGGATAGATAGAAGAAAGATAGATAGATAGATGGATAGATGGATAGATAGATGGATAGATAGATGGATAGATAGATGGATAGATAGATGGATAGATAAGTCATTGATAGTGTTATTTTAAAGACACACTTCATCCCTGTGTCGTCTTGATATTGTAGCATCTGCTTGTTTTCGCTCCTTCCAAAGATTATTGGCCCCCGCTGAACATTTCCCATTAGAAAGCAAGTGATCAGAGATGGAAAATATGTGCAATTACAGCCGGCACAATAATTGAAGACGAATGCTGGCGTTCTGTGGGGATTTTCACAGTGAAATTGCTCTGGCAATCGGCACAGATGTTTTAATCAGAGTGCACTGGCCCGTGAAGCCCAACATGTTTTACACAGACAATCAGAAAGGTTTTCCTGTCATAGATGGAGCGCGTCATTGGAATTATTGTTCTGATGGAGGCAGGTTATTGTTTTCATTTTGCTCATTAAGAATGATTAAGGTACAGGGTGTTATTAGAGCAAAGTGTTATCTTGGTTTTCTGCTCTACATGAGCCGGCTGTGTATTTATAACGTATCAGAACAAGACAAAAACGGCAGATCATTCAAATAAAATCTAAATGTTTTCATCACGGCTGAGAGGTGTTAGGCACCACATCAACACACAGCCTCAAGTGGCTCACTGCTTTCAAACAATGGCAGCAATGTGATAAAACACGTCAATGTTCAACAAATGTGACTCCTAATCACTAATAATTCCTCTGAGAAATAAAACAGATCATTAGCCAAACTGCAGGCTATTTAATGCCGCCAAGCAGCACAAAACACAGTTCAGCAGATCTACAGTCCAGCGGCGGCTCTAGACCAGTGCTTGTCTACTGGTTTGGCCATGGGACACACATTTTCCCATGCTCATTAGCCACAACCCACTTCTTTAGGAATTATATACAATACCGGCACTTCTATATTTTATTCTGTGGCGTACCCTCTTCGTTATTAACAAAAATAACGTTAGAATATAAAACTGACATATAGCCTGACAACATATCATCTGACCGTTATGGAAGCTTGTTTCCGCCACGGAATAAAATATTTTAAAATATACTTTTAGACTATTCAGAATTGCGTGATATAAAGTCAGAATTGCGTGATATACTGTAAAGTCAGAATTGCGTGATATAAAGTCAGAATTGCGTGATATAAAGTCAGAATTGCGTGATATACTGTAAAAGTCAGAATTGCGTGATATAAAGTCAGAATTGCGTGATACAAAGTCAGAATTGCGTGATATAAAGTCAGAATTGCGTGATATACTGTAAAGTCAGAATTGCGTGATATAAAGTCAGAATTGCGTGATACAAAGTCAGAATTGCGTGATATAAAGTCAGAATTGCGTGATATAAAGTCAGAATTGCGTGATATAAAGTCAGAATTGCGTGATATAAAGTCAGAATTTAGTGATATAAAGTCAGAATTGCGTGATATAAAGTCAGAATTGCGTGATATAAAGTCAGAATTTAGTGATATAAAGTCAGAATTTAGTGATATAAAGTCAGAATTGCGTGATATAAAGTCAGAATTGCGTGATATAAAGTCAGAATTTAGTGATATAAAGTCAGAATTGTGTGATATAAAGTCAGAATTGTGTGATATAAAGTCAGAATTGTGTGATATAAAGTCAGAATTGTGTGATATAAAGTCAGAATTGAGTGATATAAAGTCAGAATTGTGTGATATAAAGTCAGAATTGTGTGATATAAAGTCAGAATTGCGTGATATAAAGTCAGAATTGTGTGATATAAAGTCAGAATTGCGTGATATAAAGTCAGAATTGTGTGATATAAAGTCAGAATTGCATGATATAAAGTCAGAATTGTGTGATATAAAGTCAGAATTGTGTGATATAAAGTCAGAATTGCGTGATATAAAGTCAGAATTGTGTGATATAAAGTCAGAATTGTGTGATATAAAGTCAGAATTGCGTGATATAAAGTCAGAATTGTGTGATATAAAGTCAGAATTGCATGATATAAAGTCAGAATTGTGTGATATAAAGTCAGAATTGTGTGATATAAAGTCAGAATTGTGTGATATAAAGTCAGAATTGCGTGATATAAAGTCAGAATTTCGTGATACAAAGTCAGAATTGCGTGATATAAAGTCAGAATTGAGTGATATAAAGTCAGAATTGCGTGATATAAAGTCAGAATTGAGTGATATAAAGTCATAATTGCGTGATATAAAGTCAGAATTGTGTGATATAAAGTCAGAATTGCATGATATAAAGTCAGAATTGTGTGATATAAAGTCAGAATTGTGTGATATAAAGTCAGAATTGCGTGATATAAAGTCAGAATTTCGTGATACAAAGTCAGAATTGCGTGATATAAAGTCAGAATTGAGTGATATAAAGTCAGAATTGCGTGATATAAAGTCAGAATTGCGTGATATAAAGTCAGAATTGCGTGATATAAAGTCAGAATTGCGTGATATAAAGTCAGAATTTTGTGATACAAAGTCAGAATTGCGTGATATAAAGTCAGAATTGAGTGATATAAAGTCATAATTACGTGATATAAAGTCAGAATTGCGTGATATAAAGTCAGAATTGCGTGATATAAATTCACAATTGTGAGATATAAAGTCACTCACAATTCTGACTTCTTTTCTCAGAATTTCGAGATATAAAGTCCAATTCTTAGCAAAAAAAAAAATTCTAAACGTAAATCCATAACTGTATAAAGTCGCAAGTGTGTGTTATAAACTCGCAATTATGAGAAAATAACACGCAATTGACCGTTCGCGAAGACCCGCCCCCCCTTAGTTACTGTCGCTATGTCTGCACGCTACGCCGCTCTCACACACACCATGTTCTCACACAGTGAAAAATACATCGTGGAGCAGAGAGGACACTGACAACACACTGACCGACAGGACAGACCAGCTTACTTTTCGGTTACTTTTGATATTAAACAAAGTCTCACCTTTCAAATTTGGTCATTTAAAAAAAATAAATTTAAACAATAAATAGCGTTTTGAGGCTCTTTAATGTGTGTGACAGATCGCTGTGTCACCTCAGTTAAAGCCGCTCGTGAACCGATCATCTCTTCCTTCTAGTTCATTTATAGCATCAAATAAACATGAATGAACATCAGAAGGAATGTTGTTTTAACTACGGAAAGACATCAGTAAACTCCACTTTTCAAGTTCAAATCCTTCCATGTTAATCTCCTAACTCTTCTGACTGCTTTGTTGGACAAAATGGTGGAAGATTGGTCAAATCACCTGTCAATCAGACTCCCTGCAAAGGGTCAATTGCGACTTTATATCACGCAGTTCTGACTTCATAACTCGTAATTGCGACTTTATATCAGGCAATTCTGAGAAAAAAGTCAGAATTGCTAGATGTAAACTTTCAATCACAATAAAAAAAGTCAGAATTGTGAGATTAATTATTATTTTTTTATTCTGTGGTGGAAACAAGCTTCCATAGACCAAAATCTGGTTTCGCAAGGTTACATAGGTCAAAACAACAGACACATTAACTTTATTTATGTATTTAGGCGGGGTCATTGAATCTTTTGGCAGGGCAAGTAAATGGGCCAGAAGAACAATATTAGAGTCAATATTTGAGTTTTTTAGCTAGTTAACAGTAATACTTGTTAATAATAATGATGAAAATCCTTAGTAACGCCCTAGCAAGACAAACAAACTAAGTTAGGAATAGAAAATGATTTGATTTGTTACAGAAATAAATAGCCATATGGGAAATCCTGATTTATCAAACACTGAACAAATGTTTGATGCCATTTAAGGGTTTTAATAGTAATTAGTGAAGGACAGGTTTCATAAATCTCTGGATTTACAAACCTCTAGGCTGCAGAATCCATCAGATGAGACAGATGACAGGTTTTGACACGGCTCGGAAAGTATCTGCCTGGTTATTAAAGAAGTCTGCTGGAGTGAAGACATCTAAGCAGAGAGAATTGCAAAACCAACCGGAGCAGCCGCAGTATATAATTAAAACACTCGGTTTCAGCCGACTCTATTTTTAATTAGTAGTGTTTGCTAAGTCAAGCATCACTACTATTGCTCATACTGAGGGTTAGTGATTGAACAAACCTCTAACACAAAGTATTTTACTTTTGGGTACTTTTATAAAATATCACACTTAAGTGGAAGGATATTCAGATGCAATTTGAGCTGAAATAGCTAAATTGGTTGAACTATACATTATGCAACCATTCAACTCGAAGTGATAAAGTCCAATGAAAAATATGCAAAAAATGATCAATAATTATCTTAAAGGAGAACTCCGGTCAATTTTAACATTGAGCTCAATTTTTAGTAAATTTGGAGTGCTGTCAATACAGAGAACAACGACAAAAATCGGTGTTGCCTACACTGTTTTATCCTATTTTTAAAATTTGCACCCTATTGACTTGAATGGGGCAAGTTTTAAACCTGCTTTTATCCTCTTAACATATTTGATGTGTCATTACAAGTGCCCAGCCATGTTGAGTGATTCCTTAAGAGTGAACACGAGTGAATCTGACTGCAGTAGATGTGAAAGATATGAATAAAAATGATGTTATATCAGCCAGCGCAAATACCTGTATTTAGTTCCTGTTTTCGGTAGAAGTCCAAAGTAGTCGATTGTCAAGTTCACGCGCATAGGTTTAGTTGCTATGATCACGCGCGTGAACTCGACAATCGACTACTTTGGACTTCTACCGAAAACAGGAACTAAATACAATATATTGCGCTGGCTGATATAACATCATTTTTATTCATATCTTTCACATCTACTGCAGTCAGATTCACTCGTGTTCACTCTTAAGGAATCACTCAACATGGCTGGGCACTTGTAATGACACATCAAAATATGTTAAGAGGATAAAAGCAGGTTTAAAACTTGCCCCATTCAAGTCAATAGGGTGCAAATTTTAAAAATAGGATAAACACAGTGTAGGCAACACCGATTTTTGTCGTTGTTCTCTGTATTGACAGCACTCCAAATTTACTAAAAATTGAGCTCAATGTTAAAATTGACCGGAGTTTCTCCTTTAAGATTATGAACGCGTTACGCTCCCGTCTCTATCCATGTCCACAATTAAAAAATGTTTTACTTAAAAAAATTTTGTCATGAGTTTTATTTGTTACACGTATATTTGTCGTTTAAATAATTGATGAACGCTTACGTATTTGATGTAGTCCTCCATGACCCGCTCCACAGGACAGCGCCCCCTGCTGGCGGAAGACTGAGGGATTCCACATGGCCGCCCGCGCGGATCATGACCGACGAAGCTCCTGTCGCCGCTCGAAACGTCTCGATGTCCTCGAAGCTCTTCACTATATCTGAAGAGCCACCACTGCAGACACAAGTCATGAGACACAACGATCACAACAGGAACCAGCGATACCAACTGCACTGCATATATAAATGAGATTCAAAAAGACTGTGGCATAAGTAATGTAGGGTAAAGCCTGACTTGGCAATGACCGGTATGGACACGCTCTCAGCGACGGCCTGGATATAATCACAGTGGACCGGGTGCCGCGGTCGCTCCTCTTTCATCCTGACAACAACAACAGATCAAATATACAGATGCTCTAAGCAGACAAGAGGAGAATCGGTCTGCAAACATGTGAACACTTCTAACCTGCCATGCACGGCTATGGCCGCCACTCCGGTTCGTTCGATTCTCTTCACTAAACGCACGGTGTCCTCGAGCTGAAAGAGCACATTACATCACGCGTCCATTAATGACCCGGAGCAAGCAATGTGCTGTTTTACATCAGGGTTTCTTACTTATTAAAAATGTTACACAAATTATACAACTAAAAACACAGAAAAGCGTCACTTGCCGTAGGAAGGATTCTGATTTTACACGTGACGGGTTTCGATGATCCCATTCACAAGAGTGCTCAGAATCTAAAAGACAAGACGTTTGAAAAAGAACAAGTTAATAATACTTATAAAACTGATATAAAAAAAGAAAAAATTAAGAAAACTTACAGCTTCGATCTTCTCCGGGTCGGAGAGAAGTGCCGAACCCATTCCTCCCTGTGTGAGATCAATGTGACATGTTGAACCGCAGCAGAAATAAATGATCATATAAAACATGTCCATTATTATAATACAAGTCAGACAATAGTCTGAGCACAGATCACCATGTTTTCTAATTTCATTCTTTTCTTTTATTACAAATTAAGTTATCATCATAACACTAAAGAGCTGTAGGGATGATGTAGTTTCCAGCACTTCCACCGTCCTGAATGGGTTTTTGGTTAAATGGTTGAAAGATGATCTGTGGTGAGTGAACACAAGCTCAAGATATTCTCACCTTTTATTCTACAACATAAAATACATCAGTAAAACACTTGTGATTTTTACAAGCTTTTACTTGTCTTGTAAAAATGCGGTTGCTAACAAGTGTCTAAATGGGACAATAAAGGTTGTCGAGGAGATTAAACTTAAACTCATCAAGTCACTAGATGCTTCACAGCCTCATAATCAAACTATTATACCTCAAACTTTCAGGAAACATGTTTTAAACAAAGACTGAAAGAGTTGTCAGAAGCTCAGTGATGGTGACGCTGAAGTCATGTGACCGTGTTTTAGTTTCTAGGTGTTCATTTGTGCAGATTTTCAAGATAAAACAGAACGTGTAAGAATCACAAGCTTTTGTTGATCACAGAGCTTATTTTCTGCAATAATCCACATGCCAATGGAAAAATAAAACTACAGTTTTTTTGTGGAGGGAATCAGTGTAATGTGAACTTCCGGCTCGGCCCACACAAACACGTCACCCCGCAGAGCTGTATATCAGTGAGAAGTTAACATCAACTTCAGAGTTATCCAGCATGATTCAATTTAAAAGTTCTAAAAAATGTTTAAGTAAAAACATAATTTTGTACTATATTTCTTTTTTTATTTTAAAGGACATCACTTTTTTTTGGAAATAGGCTCATTTTCCAACTCCTCTAGAGTTAAACAGTTTTTACCGTTTTCTAATCCATTCAGCCGATCTCCGGGTCTGGCGGTAGCACTTCTAGCATAGCTTAGCATAGATCACTGAATCTGATTAGACCGTTATTTTTCGGGGAATTGAAAAATGAGCCTATTTCCAAAAAAAGTGGTGTCCTTTAAGTGACAATGTTCCTTTGTTTTTCAATATCCTATTTCTAGTTTTAAATATGATTTGAACTCCAGATCTTCAATGTGACCCCGACTGTGTGTTTGACACAGAAGCAACCCGTACCTTTGTGGAGTATTCCTTGGGACAGCCCATGTTCACATCAACGGCCGCCACATCGTTCTCCCTGTCCCGGAGGAAAAGCAGCCGCATTAGACATCAGTTCAAGTGTAGAGTCTAATAAGTGGAGGAACACTGGGTAATACTTAGGTCTACTTTGAATATCCCATATGCTGTTGAAAACCCGTTAACACAAATACAAAACGTGACCTAATCGTCAGAAAGCAAGTTGATAAATGAATTGAATCCAATATGTGGTGATAATTTTACATGAGCGATTTATAAGGTATCTTCTGTAGGCCGGTGGAGCGCCACAAGAGTAACAAGGTGAAGAGAAAAACAAGAAAAAAAGCCAGGACTATTGTAACGCGGGACGGATGAAACATTGAGATTTCCTTGAGAACCACTCACGCCATGTACGTCAAATTTCATCAGCACGTACTTCACGGAGTAGGGATGGGACGATTACGGGTTTCACGATAAACCACGATAAAATGTACTGACGGTTAGTATTATCGTTTAAAATGTAATTATCATTAAAACCGTGTTTGATTATCGTGATTTTAATAACTCACTGTAGCCTAAATCCTGTCCAGCCAGCAACAGTCTGACGCAGGCGCTGCGCGCAATGTTGGGTTTTTTTATTCGAGAAGGAGTGGCGGTAGGTAACGTTAGTGACCGCGTTCGAGAGATATTTCAGCCTTTTAAGAGGACCAAATCTGAGGAGTGGTCATATTTTGGCTTTTACAAAAGTCCTGAGGGAAACTTAATCGAGGATGGTCCCCTGTCTGCAGAACAAAAAGTCGCTGCAACAGATACACTTCAAATCTGCCGAGTCGTCTTGTGTGACCATCACCCACTGTTGTATAGCGAACCGCAAGGCAAGTTAACTTTGACTTCAATACCAAAACTACGTCTGGGAAATAATTGAGCAAGAAATGTTATTTTGAGTTGAAATATTTTATCTCAACCGCTTGAAATAAACGTGAAGCTTCCGCGAAGAAAAGTTTGGCAGTGGCTTTGAGCCAAAGATGAACGAACAAGTTCAAACACAACTATTATTAAGAGTGCCATTTATGGGATCATTACGAAAGGAAATGCCACAGAATAGAATCTTGCTTAAAAAAAAGTGCGTAGACCTGCTTGTTTTATTTGATGTTTGTTGATTTTCAATGTAAAACTTGTAAAAATGTTGTCAGTGTGAGCATCAGTTCTTTTTGAACACTTTCCATCTCGTTTTAACAAAACCGTGATAATGTTGATAATCACGATAATTTTGGTCACTATAATTGTGATATGAAATTTTCATACCGTCCCATCCCTATCACGGAGCGCCTACCAGACCCGCGGAAACATTTCTTTCTGTACGGCATGCCGGTGTGGAGTAAAGCCGGAAGCTGTTTTGAGTGCAGCGAGGTGAATTCTTTCGTGCTGTACTTTTTTTTTTGACTGACAAGTTGTATTGTTTCATGTGTTATTGTAATGATAATACGGCAGGTGTCACACCCTTAAGTCCTGCAACACACCCTTAAGTGTGCATTATCAGAGTTTGTTAGTTTAAGGGGAAAACAGGTTTAACCTGGTCATAGGAAACCCGCTGTTAAGGATATTCAACTAGCAAACACTCAATATGACTCAAGGAAGAAATGTAAGATAATTAATTGTAAACGGATTTGTCTGTCTTCGTCAAAATAGCTTATTAGAAAGATTATGCAAAATGCGCATAGGCTTATCGCCTATGTTTATTGGGCGATATAACAAAAATGGTTAAAATTAACCTTTACCTTAAAATAAATTACAAAATATGTTTGTAACAATATGTACATAGTTACTTGTCAGGTATTGTTTCATAAAAACAAGCATTAGATGAATAGTTGCCGTTTAAACTTATGTTTCATCGTCCCACCCCTGTGTTGCAACGATTGGAACGAAGCACAACTACCGTTCAAAGTCAATTTTTACTTAAATCATTCTATATTTGTACAGAATAACACATGATACTAAGAGAACACATATGTGAGTTGTTGATCACACACACAAAAAACATCTATCTGTAACCTTATCTTAGAAAATGACGTTTATCTGAAAAGTGTTTCAACTGTCCCGGCTCTCCCCAACTTATATGTGTGAGTGAAGTCAGTAAGTGAGCAGAACACAACACAAGGGATATATGATAGCAACGGTATGGAAGTAAAATAATGCCAAATGTTTTTGAAACAAAAAGCCTGTTGAATTGCACTACTTGAAAAAAATATGCATTGCATTAACCATGCTTGCATTTTAATGCATTGTATTTTAGGACTTGCATTTTTTATTGCCTCAAATTCAACATGGTTGAATATTTAAGCTGTGAATATTTCAATTCAAAACATTTCAAACACATTTTCATTATTAAAAATTCAATAATCCATATTCACCTTTCATATTTCAATTTCAAAATATTCAAACGGTTTAGAAATACAACCTTTAATATTCAACAGGGAATTTTCAGTCCATTTTATTTCGCTTTAAAAATTCGCTTCCTCAAATTCAGTGGTTAAAATTCGACAGTAAATTCAACATTGACATCCAGGAACTGCAGGAAAAGCAGTAGATTACCGAGCATAATCTCCACCTGCTGTTATTCGTCCTCACCAGCAGGGGGCGCAAGCGCGTGTTGACGAAGACGAGAGCAACAGTTCATTCATAAAAAACCCGTTTATAGAAATGTAAGTGTATTTGTGATTATTACGAGTGCTGTTTTTACAGCTGAGATTATAATGTTATTCCACCGATGCTGATGTACAGATCAAATGTTACATTTGAAGTAGACATATATTTCTCTTGGTTGTTTAGTTGCCTTAACATTATATCACTGATGTGCTGCAGTAGCCTACTAGTGTTTCCCTCAATACTTCAGGGTTGCTGGACATATAAAACGCTTAACGTATAGCTTAATGGACTAATAGTGATATAAAAGAGCAAACTCGCACTTTATTGAGAAGGCTGTATAGGTACTATATGGCTACGGGCAACAGACTAAAGATGAACTTAACGCGCAAGGTTTCACGCCAAGTTTCCCTGTGATATATGGCATAAAGTTGGCTTGACATTAGACATTCGCACATTTAGGGACCGTCTCTAAAGTTACACACGACATTGGTACACACGTTTCTAACTTCAATAGCATTGGGAGAGAATGACTTACAGAAAACTGGTAGGTAGGTCAGGCATGATACACATGCACACCTTTTATATTTTTGATAAGTTGAAGTTTGCTATTGAAGTTAGAAACGTGTGTAATGTTGAATGTAATTTTAGAGACGGTCCCTAAATGTGCGAAAGTCCAATGTCAAGCCAACTTTATGCAAGTATCCATATGCATAATGCGGGTGGGATATGTCCCACCACTTTCTGCCAGGGTAGATATTGTCCCCCACCTCGCAGCACGGATGTACAAACAGCCGAAATAAAACAATTCCAGTTAACCAGCAGAGCATTCATTTAGTTCGTTTGTTAAACAAGAGGCGATCTAGCGCTGAAATGTGTATGAAATCAAGTGCTCATTGCCACTGCGATCAGTAGTGCGGATAGAGTATGTGGCGAACACTCTTCACTCAGACGCACTTCAATCAGTTGCGGAGACTCTCGTTCCGGTGAAATCACAAAACAAACTGCACACAAAGTGTCCCAGCTTGATATACAACCACTGATAAACATAATCGGTTTTGATGAGGAAAAAAAACTATACGAGTGCGGATTCGAACCCAGAACTTCTGACCCTCATGGCTAAAGTTCTACCACTCGACCATTAAAGTACATTTATATTTTCAGTCGGATCTGTTCATGTTAAAATCCCATAGGAAAATTCTCGGCACTGACAACATATTAGATCTCATTAAACGACAAATGAAACCCAATGTAGACCTAGGCCACTATATTTTTGATAGCTGGACATCGTAATGTTACTGTACACATCTGATTTATGATTTAATATTGTATTAGCAAAACACACACACAAACAAACTGCGTGAAACTTTGCGCATTAAATTTCATATGATTCTGAGTCCGTCTGCTGCGTAACCACATAGTAGGCCTACTTACAGCCTAAAGTGCGAGTTTGGTCTTTTATATCTACTAGTCCACGCTACGTTGAGCGTTTATATGTCCAGCAACCCTGAAGTATTGAGGGAAACCCTAGTAGGCTACTGCAGCACATCAGTGATATAATGTTAAGGCAACTAAACAACCAAGAGAAATATATGTCTACTTCAAATGTAACATTTGATCTGTACATCAGCATCGGGAGAATAACATTATAATCTCAGCTGTAAAAACAGCACTCGTAATAATCACAAATACACTTACATTTCTATAAACGGGTTTTTATGAATGAACTGTTGCTCTCGTCTTCGTCAACAACACGCGCTTGCGCCCCCTGCTGGTGAGGCCGAATAACAGCAGGTGGAGATTATGCTCGGTAATCTACTGCTTTTCCTGCAGTTCCTGGATGTCAATGTTGAATTTACTGTCGAATTTTAACCACTGAATTTGAGGAAGCGAATTTTTAAAGCGAAATAAAATGGACTGAAAATTCCCTGTTGAATATTAAAGGTTGTATTTCTAAACCGTTTGAATATTTTGGAATTGAAATATGAAAGGTGAATATGGATTATTGAATTTTTAATAATGAAAATGTGTTTGAAATGTTTTGAATTGAAATATTCACAGCTTAAATATTCAACCATGTTGAATTTGAGGCAATAAAAAAATGCAAGTCCTAAAATACAATGCATTAAAATGCAAGCATGGTTAATGCAATGCATATTTTTTTCAAGTAGTGCAATTCAACAGGCTTTTTGTTTCAAAAACATTTGGCATTATTTTACTTCCATACAACGGAAATAAATAAATAATAATAAAATGAATCCAACTCACACAAGCTTAGCCACAGTCAGGGCTCTCTCTGGATCAGCCGTTCCCTGAAACACAAGCATAGATGGAAATATTAAAGGATAAGTTCACTTCAGAATTAAAATGTCCAGATAATTTACTCTCCCCCACGTCATCCAAGATGTCTTTCTTTTCTCAGTGGAAAAGTAATTGAGGTTTTTGAGGAAAACATTGCAGGATTTTTCTCCATATAATGGACTATAATGGTCCAACGGGTCTAAGGTCCAGATGTGAGTTTCAGTGCAGCTTTAAAGTCTCCACACGATCCCAGCCGAGGAGTAAGAGTCTCATCAACTTGTAATGGAGTCATTTTCCCTGTAAAGTATCTGTACCTTTACTCAAGTATAGTTTTCAGGTACTCTTTCTTTACGCTCTACCCTACATTTTTGAACCGGGACACGCGTGACCTTTCAATGTGATTATGTAATGCGCATTAGTGGTTAAAAAGTACATAAATGTTTATTTTTTTAAATAAAATGCCCGATGGTTTGTCTTGATGAGACTCTTATTCCTCGGCTGGGGATCGTGTCGAGACTTTGAAGCTGCACTGAATCTCACATCTGGACCTTCGACCATTGAAGTCACTATATGGAGGAAAATCCTGGAACGTTTTCCTCAAAAACCTTCATTTCTTTTCAACTGAAGAAAGAAAGACCTGCACATCTTGGATTACATGTGGGAGAGTAAATTATCAGGACATTTTAATTCTGAAGTGCAGTAATCCTTAGACACTGACCATCTGAAAGACCACGCGGCTCTTCTCTTCCCTGCAGGTGCGAAACATCACACGCTCATCCGGGAGCAACGAAATCCACCGTCTCCAGAACATCTGCACACACATTAACATGCTAAATGGATCCAAGCAGACTAGAACTATTAAAGGGATAGTTCACTTTGAAATTAAATGTTGGTATGTTTTATCTTACCTGAAGTGCATCCAAGATGTAGGTGTCTTTGTCTCCGAAGTAGTGTTTCAATTTTTGATATTTTTAGGTCAAAACCGTTCTTGTCTGTCAGTCAATAATTGCAGGTATATAGGCACTGTCTCCAAAAGCATGCAGAGAAAAGTCCAAATTAAACAATTCCCCAGCGTAAGTGCACATTGATGGCCTAAGCTCGCACGAACTCATCCGGGAGTGTTGAGTTTTCACTTATTCCCAATTTGTAAGCCTTCTATCTTGACACACGACTCGCTTCATTGTTCAGGCCAATCAAAGGCATACGTTGAGCCGTACAGCCAATCACACGCGTTTCTGCTGAGTTTAAAAATGCAACGTCCAATCGAAGGCGGTTAGATTAGTTTCTGGGGAAGAAATCCGGTGTAAACAGATCAGATGGACGTGGTTGTGTAAAAGAGATAAAAACGATATAAATTACTGTTCGTTTTATCACACAAACCGCTTGTTTCGTGTCTTAGGCCATCAATGTGCACTTACGATGGGAATTGTGTAATGTGGACTTTTCTCTGCATGCTTTTGGAGACAGTGCCTATAGACCTGCATTATATGACTGACAGACAAGAACGGTTTGACCTAAAAATATCAAAATTGAAACTACTGCGGAGACAAAGACACCGACATCTTGGATGCACTTCAGTTCACTTAATTTCAAAGTGAACTATCCCTTTAACAATCATATTTTGCCAAATGTGAACCCATTTTACACACTGCATGTTATATAATATCCCCGGATATCTGATATGTCCCAACAGAAACAGACGTACCGTTCACTACTCTCTTACACTGGGCCATTTTGATGTCAATCAGCTCCTGGAATATCAAAAAGCCATAACTCAATTTGATCAATATTACAGTGCAAAAACTTGAGTCATGGACTGAGATGTGACATGATGCTGTGAATGCTCATCCTCACCTCACAGTACACAATATCTGCTCCACAGTCCAGTGCCAGCAGTCTCATGGGAAGAGTGCCCACCCGGACCATAGGGGCCAGCACAGCCTTCCCATCAAAACACAACCCGTCCCCCATCATCTTCATCATCTTCCTCATCCGTCCAACAGCTACACAACAGTTCGCTTGTTCATCAGTGGGATGTCAACAGTGAGATAAAGTATCTTCAATCAGATCAAAACATTTGAAAGAACACATTATTAGTTTCAGTCATATATTAATAATATAGCCAAATATAGTTCTAAACTCCGATTATATGTATAAAATAGCGACTGTGCCATTATAATAACAGTTATTCTATCCCCATGTTGTAGATATTTACATGATCCCAGCGCTGAACTTCCAGTATCAAACTCAACTTGAGTCAACATTACAGCTGCGGTGAACCCGCGTGCACGGCGCTCGCTTCCGGTGCTGATGACGCCATCGCCGCGCGACGGGCATGTTCTGAGAAGAAAACCCTGTCCAAAATAATACCCACACTTTGACTTGACCACTTGTCTACTTGTATGACTTATTTCGTAAAAAATGTTTTGCCCAAGTGTTCAGTGTGAAGACTGCCAATGTGTAAAGATCTTTTGATTACCCGATGTGACACTTGTAGTGTTGCAAAAAATACAAGTGTTTACAGAGCAATTATTTATTTTATTTTCAATACATTGCATTTTAAAAGAAACTTCAAATGTCTGTTCAGTAGTTGCTGTAAATACATGATTTTAAAATCGTAGTGCTTAAGTGATAAAAACGTACGAAAATGCTCATACACTACTCATCTTTGCACCAATAAAACGTGCAACACTACAAACAATATACAAAACAAATGACACTGGATTGTTTTCCTCATCTCGCGATTTCGGGGCACATGAGTTAACGAACATAATTCATGATGGGATTCGCTTAGTCTCGAATACAGCGGCATTAATTATTATTAGCGGCAATAATTTCAATTCAAAATATGAAATCACGGCTGATTTTAAAGTTTGAACAAACATTTTCAAAAAATGCCACATGCTAACTTTGCTATGCAAGAATATAAAATATATTGTCAAACAGACTTGCACGCACCGAAAACGTTTAGTGTGCTAGCTAGATGACTATAAGCATTCAAACAAATCAAATGATAATGAAGAATTAAAATGTGCACATTTTGTAGATGAAAACACACACACACATACACACCTACAATCTTCAAGAACCGTATTTGCATTTGTCACACGGAGGCGCCGTGGCTTAGTTGGTTAAAGCGCCTGTCTAGTAAACAGGAGATCCTGGGTTCGAATCCCAGCGGGGCCTTTTGTCATGACATCGGTTTTTTTTCACCAGCTATACATTATTTGTTTTGTACAATTGACACTACGCATAAAGTTAAGTGGTAAGCATTTAAACTCATTCCATGGCTGAATGCAAAAAAAATGGAAAACTGTCTAGCGTTTTTTTCTTCAGGGTTTCTAAAAATTTAGCAGTTTGCATCAGTATCAGCCTACGTAAATTGTAGAGGTTTTGTGTCTTATTATTGACAAGTTAATTTTATCTTTTTGCAGTGTGCTTTTACCTGTCACTGGATTATAGGTGCCCCAAATTAATCTTCTAAACATAAAAAGTTGAGTATAGAGTACTGAAATGGTTTTGTTATTAGCAAGAGGATGTGTTTTTTAAACAAAGCATGGAGTGAAATAACAGATTCTTATCAATCTATTCTTAATGGTTTCTCTCCTTATTTGAGTAAAAATAGAGTCGGGGTCAATCTTCAGCTGGCTGGCAGGAGTCACGTGACCTGTCAGTGGCTGACTAGTTGTCTGACTCTGGCACGTTTCAGAAACCATTGATTTTTGGCAGAATTTGTGTTTTGTGTTCCTTCCTCTCTAGCTCATTTATCATGCATCTGTTAAATATGATTATGCTCTTTTGCATAATTTTATCCAATTAAACCAGTCAAATGGCCGTGATCACTGGTTGCTTACCAGCCGCGGCTGACTGAGCGCCCCGCAGCAAAGCGTCTGTAAGCAACCAGTCTGATCACGGCCATTTGACTGGTTTAATTGGGATAAAATTCTCTAAAACCGCAAATTATACAAAAGAGCATTATCATATCAACGGATGCATGATAAATGAGCTAGAGGAGGGAGGAACACAAAACACAAACACTGACAAAATCAATGGTTTCTGAAACTTGCCAGAGTCAGACAACTAGCCAACCACTGACAGGTCACGTGACATGCCAGTGGCGGCTCCTGCCAGCCAGCTGAAGATTGAACCCCTGCTGTAAAAATATCTAGATAACAACAACATACATTTACCTGATAAGCAAAATAGCAAAAGAGTTGGATGTATTATTTGTATTTACATCTGGTATATACACTTGTATTATTTTATTTCTTATTTTCTAACAGCATTTTCCCAGGATGGCTGAAAAGTTCTTCACCAACAGTGGAAAAAAAAGAAGAAGAAGAAGAAAGGAGAATATAAATTTCAATCCTTGTCAATAATTTTAAGCAATTAATTCTGAAATCACATATTCTGTAAGAATAAGAAAATATGCCTGCAAGTAACAATATCATTTCAGACTAAAGACCAAAATTGTGAGGAGTTAGAAACCATGTAAATGTATTTACAGCAGTAAGGCGTACAGAGCCTGCAGAAACTGTTACGTGGTTGGAGAGACATCACAGGAGAAGGACATCATACAAAAGAGAGGAGAGATTCTGTACATGTATCAACAAATGAACCCAGTAGCAAATTATAGGGCTTTCAAACAGTTTTCTGCAGTAGAAATAACATGCCTAACCAAAAAGTGAGCAATACCCAGTGCCACTTAAACTCATGACACATACAAATACAATCCCCATCGAAATAAATGAGGCGGTTATTCTTTCATTTCTTTTTTTTTGTGCTACTACTACAAGCCTGGAAACTGGACTTTAGGTGATGAGCTGCCAAATTAAAGTAATAGAAAATTCAAAGAGGTCCAGAAGCTTTGCTTGTGAAGGAAGATTTGTCAGTCCATTCTGCCATGTCAATTGGATCAAATTGTGGGAAAACAACAAAAAACACTCTTTGTCCCAGGTACGTAGCCCACTCTGTATAGAAAAAGACAATATGTGCACATATATTTAGTTCATAAATACATTAATACTTGCATGGTAGTCATTAATACACAGTTTAATGGAATAATTCCCCCCCAAAATGAAATATTCTGTCATAATTTACATTCCATATGCCGTTGCAAACAATACGACTTTATATATATTGTATGTTTTGCTTAAATGTTTGCTTAAATTTAAATTATAATACATTTTCATTTAATTGTAATTACCATGCAATTAGGTGTCCGGAAACATTACATTCATTTCTCACTTAAGTACATAATTTTCATAATAAGTTTTCTTTTTAAAGGTATTCTAAGGTGAACATATATTTTTCAAAGGTGCTCAGATTACAAAAAGCTATCATGTGACTTCAGAAGACATGAAATATAAAGTGAGTATTTGCAGTGTGTTTTTGTATTTGGATGTGTCGTGAGTATTTGCAGTGTGTTTTTGTATTTGGATGTGTTGTGAGTATTTGCAGTGTGTTTCTGTATTTGGATGTGTTGTGAGTATGTGCAGTGTGTTTCTGTATTTGGATGTGTTGTATTTGCAGTGTGTTTTTGTATTTGGATGTGTTGTGAGTATTTGCAGCGAGTTTCTGTATTTGGATGTGTTGTGAGTATGTGCAGCGAGTTTCTGTATTTGGATGTGTTGTGAGTATGTGCAATGTGTTTCTGTATTTGGATGTGTTGTATTTGCAGTGTGTTTCTGTATTTGGATGTGTTGTGAGTATTTGGATGTGTTGTGAGTATTTGCAGTGTGTTTCTGTATTTGGATGTGTTGTATTTGCAGTGTGTTTCTGTATTTGGATGTGTTGTGAGTATTTGCTGTGTGTTTCTGTATTTGGATGTGTTGTGAGTATTTGCAGTGTGTTTCTGTATTTGGATGTGTTGTGAGTATTTGCAGTGTGTTTCTGTATTTGGATGTGTTGTGAGTATTTGCTGTGTGTTTCTGTATTTGGATGTGTTGTGAGTATTTGCAGTGTGTTTCTGTATTTGGATGTGTTGTGAGTATTTGCAGTGTGTTTCTGTATTTGGATGTGTCGTGAGTATTTGCAGTGTGTTTCTGTATTTGGATGTGTTGAGAGTATTTGCAGTGTGTTTCTGTATTTGGATGTGTTGTGAGTATTTGCAGTGTGTTTCTGTATTTGGATGTGTTGTGAGTATTTGCAGTGTGTTTCTGTATTTGGATGTGTCGTGAGTATTTGCAGTGTGTTTCTGTATTTGGATGTGTTGTGAGTATTTGCAGTGTGTTTCTGTATTTGGATGTGTTGTGAGTATTTGCAGTGTGTTTCTGTATTTGGATGTGTCGTGAGTATTTGCAGTGTGTTTCTGTATTTGGATGTGTTGTGAGTATTTGCTGTGTGTTTCTGTATTTGGATGTGTTGTGAGTATTTGCTGTGTGTTTCTGTATTTGGATGTGTTGTGAGTATTTGCTGTGTGTTTCTGTATTTGGATGTGTTGTGAGTATTTGCTGTGTGTTTCTGTATTTGGATGTGTTGTGAGTATTTGCAGTGTGTTTCTGTATTTGGATGTGTCGTGAGTATTTGCAGTGTGTTTCTGTATGTGGATGTGTTGTGAGTATTTGCAGTGTGTTTCTGTATTTGGATGTGTTGTGAGTATTTGCAGTGTGTTTCTGTATTTGGATGTGTTGTGAGTATTTGCTGTGTGTTTCTGTATTTGGATGTGTTGTGAGTATTTGCAGTTTGTTTCTGTATTTGGATGTGTTGTGAGTATTTGCAGTGTGTTTCTGTATTTGGATGTGTTGAGAGTATTTGCAGTGTGTTTCTGTATTTGGATGTGTTGTGAGTATTTGCAGTGTGTTTCTGTATTTGGATGTGTTGTGAGTATTTGCAGTGTGTTTCTGTATTTGGATGTGTTGTGAGTATTTGCAGTGTGTTTCTGTATTTGGATGTGTTGTGAGTATTTGCAGTGTGTTTCTGTATTTCGATGTGTTGTGAGTATTTGCAGTGTGTTTCTGTATTTGGATGTGTTGAGAGTATTTGCAGTGTGTTTCTGTATTTGGATGTGTTGAGAGTATTTGCAGTGTGTTTCTGTATTTGGATGTGTTGAGAGTATTTGCAGTGTGTTTCTGTATTTGGATGTGGTGTGAGTATTTGCAGTGTGTTTCTGTATTTGGATGTGTCGTGAGTATTTGCAGTGTGTTTCTGTATTTGGATGTGTTGTGAGTATTTGCTGTGTGTTTCTGTATTTGGATGTGTTGTGAGTATTTGCAGTGTGTTTTTGTATTTGGATGTGTTGTGAGTATTTGCAGTGTGTTTCTGTATTTGGATGTGTCGTGAGTATTTGCTGTGTGTTTCTGTATTTGGATGTGTTGTGAGTATTTGCAGCGAGTTTCTGTATTTGGATGTGTTGTGAGTATTTGCAGTGTGTTTCTGTATTTGGATGTGTTGTATTTGCAGTGTGTTTCTGTATTTGGATGTGTTGTGAGTATTTGCTGTGTGTTTCTTGTATTTGGATGTGTTGTGAGTATTTGCAGTGTGTTTCTGTATTTGGATGTGTTGTGAGTATTTGCAGTGTGTTTCTGTATTTTGGATGTGTTGTGAGTATTTGCAGCGAGTTTCTGTATTTGGATGTGTTGTGAGTATTTGCAGTGTGTTTCTGTATTTGGATGTGTTGTATTTGCAGTGTGTTTCTGTATTTGGATGTGTTGTGAGTATTTGCAGTGTGTTTCTGTATTTGGATGTGTTGTGAGTACTTTGCTGTGTTCTGTATTTGGATGTGTTGTGAGTACTTGAAGTGTGTTTCTGTATTTGGATGTGTTGTGAGTATTTGCAGTGTGTTTCTGTATTTGGATGTGTTGTGAGTATTTGCAGTGTGTTTCTGTATTTGGATGTGTTGTGAGTATTTGCTGTGTGTTTCTGTATTTGGATGTGTTGTGAGTATTTGCTGTGTGTTTCTGTATTTGGATGTGTTGTGAGTATTTGCTGTGTGTTTCTGTATTTGGATGTTGTGAGTATTTGCTGTGTGTTTCTGTATTTGGATGTGGTGTGAGTATTTGCAGTGTGTTTCTGTATTTGGATGTGTTGTGAGTATTTGCTGTGTGTTTCTGTATTTGGATGTGTTGTGAGTATTTGGAGTGTGTTTCTGTATTTGGATGTGTTGTGAGTATTTGCTGTGTGTTTCTGTATTTGGATGTGTCGTGAGTATTTGCTGTGTGTTTCTGTATTTGGATGTGTTGTGAGTATTTGGAGTGTGTTTCTGTATTTGGATGTGTTGTGAGTATTTGCAGTGTGTTTCTGTATTTGGATGTGTTGTGAGTATTTGCAGTGTGTTTCTGTATTTGGATGTGTTGTGAGTATTTGCAGTGTGTTTCTGTATATGGATGTGTTGTGAGTATTTGCAGTGTGTTTCTGTATTTGGATGTGTTGTGAGTATTTGCAGTGTGTTTCTGTATTTGGATGTGTTGTGAGTCTTTGCAGTGTGTTTCTGTATTTTGCGCATTGTGAGTATTTGCAGTGTGTTTCTGTATTTGGATGTGTTGTGAGTATTTGCAGTGTGTTTCTGTATTTGGATGTGTTGTGAGTATTTGTGTCATGATTCTGCCATCATGTCTTTGTTTTTCCTGGTCTTGTGGCAGGATCATGGCAGACCCATGTTTTGTGTGCAAGCACATGGCCTTGTGTTTGGGCTGTGTGCTTGCGTTGTCTCGTCACTTAACCCCGCCCCCTTGTTCTCCTCGTTAGTCATTATTGCTTTACCTGTGTCACCTGTTATGTTATCATTAGTCTCGTCATTATTGCTTTACCTGTGTCACCTGTTATGTTATCATTAGTCTCCCTATTTAATCCCCTTGTGTTTGCTGTCCTGTGTCGGGTTCATTGTTTATCCTTGTCAAAACTTTGTCTGTGAGAATCTTGTCAAGAGCTGTTGTCCTGTTGCGCTATTGCCTGTATTAGTTGTTTGTTTACTTGTAGTTATCTGTCACAGTCTCGTTAGTATCCATTGTCCTGTCTTGTTTTGCCCCCTCGTGGGCTTTGTTTTCCCTGTTATTTGTTTAATAAATCGTGTTGCCCTGACTACTGTCTGCGATTGGGTTCGTACTTCCTCACCGTCATAACAGAATGAACCGACCAAAGAAGAACCCAGCAGACTGTAGGTCTTCTCCGCTAAACCACAGTCAACTGTCCAAGAACTATGGTGGCAGTCTGCCATCACCGACAGTAGAAATGGAAGACTTCCATTCCCTCCCCAGGGTGAGTTGTCCCTGAAGAGGTATGCCCAAGTTGTGGAAGAGAAGAGATTCTTCCTGCCTGAGGTCCTGGTTTCTCGCTATTTCATCGCCGGTCTCAATTCACCTCCTCCTCTGTCTGAACGAGAGGAGCTGACTCTTCGCCCATTTCGAGCAGTGGTGGATTGCTTATCTCGGAGAGAGCCAAAGGATCCCACGAGGTTTTCATCTGCCATGCTTCCAGTGGTCCCGGAGGGTCGAGTCCTAGCTGTCGTCACTCATGGAGATCAGGCTCTATCTGTTTCTTCTCCCGAGTTTTCATCCACACCCGCTGATCTCCGTGGCAAACGAGGGAGACGGGTTTCATGGGATTCTCCTTCGGAATCTTCCTCGACGGAGACAACGCTGCCTGAGACTGTCCTTCCAGCACCAGTTACGGTCCCCGCGGAGCTTCTCAGACCGGTTACTGGTTCAACTACGGTCTCGGCACCGCGACCTAGGAGAAAGAGGAGGAGGAGGGGAGCCCCCTGTCCTTCGTCTCTGCCTGAGCCCCAAGCCAGCTGCAGAGAGTGCTGATCCCAAGCCAGCTGCAGAGAGTGCTGATCCCAAGCCAGCTGCAGAGAGTGCTGATCCCAAGCCAGCTGCAGAGAGTGCTGATCCCAAGCCAGCTGCAGAGAGTGCTGATCCCAAGCCAGCTGCAGAGAGTGCTGATCCCAAGCCAGCTGCAGAGAGTGCTGATCCCAAGCCAGCTGCAGAGAGTGCTGATCCCAAGCCAGCTGCAGAGAGTGCTGATCCCAAGCCAGCTGCAGAGAGTGCTGATCCCAAGCCAGCTGCAGAGAGTGCTGATCCCAAGCCAGCTGCAGAGAGTGCTGATCCCAAGCCAGCTGCTGAGAGCGCAGATGCGGATCCCAAGCCAGCTGCTGGTAGCTCGGTTACAGAGTCAGCTGCTGTGAGAGCTGCGGCCGATCAAGCTGCACAAGCAGTTCTGCAATCGGTTTCAGCCCGTAAGAGGATGCCTGTCCTTGTCGCCGCTGAAACTTTGACTGATTACCTAAATACCCTTCTCAAGATCCTAGAAGTCCCTGTCAGTCCTGTCATTTTGCCCTGTCCCGAGTCCTCAGCTACTGTGAGCGCTGCACCCGATCCTGTCCCTGTGAACATTGCACCCGATCCTGTCCCTGTGAGCGTTGCACCCAGTCCTGCCCCTTCGCCTGTCTTGTCCCCCGTCATGAGTCCTGTTTCCTCGTCCTCTATGTCCTCTATGTCTGAGTCTGTTGCTGCGTCCACCTGTGCAGTACCCCAGTCTGTCTTCCCGGTCGCCCCTGTCTCCACTTGTCCCCGGACTGTTTCCCCGTTTGTCCCTGTCGCCACTAGTCCCCGGCCTGTTTCCCCTGTCGCCACTAAACCCGGTACTGTTTCCCCTAAGACATCTCCTCATGTGTCTCCAGCCAAGTCCCCCCGGATTCCCCGTCCTCAGCCCTCGTCCCGAGGACCCAAGACCCCCAGTCCTCCCAGCCACCCTGGACTGCCCCCTAAGGACTTTGTGTTTCCCCCACCTCCTCTGCCTTGTTTATTGTTTTTGATTTTGCACCCCAACCCTGTAATTGTTCAATCATGTTTGCCGTTGTTGTTTTTTGTCATGTTTTGTTGGTTCTTGTCTATGTCTCAGTCAGTCTTGTCCCGTGTTTGATGTCTCCTTGTGGAGCGTCTGGTAGCCGCTCCTTAAGGTGGGGGTTCTGTCATGATTCTGCCATCATGTCTTTGTTTTTCCTGGTCTTGTGGCAGGATCATGGCAGACCCATGTTTTGTGTGCAAGCACATGGCCTTGTGTTTGGGCTGTGTGCTTGCGTTGTCTCGTCACTTAACCCCGCCCCCTTGTTCTCCTCGTTAGTCATTATTGCTTTACCTGTGTCACCTGTTATGTTATCATTAGTCTCGTCATTATTGCTTTACCTGTGTCACCTGTTATGTTATCATTAGTCTCCCTATTTAATCCCCTTGTGTTTGCTGTCCTGTGTCGGTTCATTGTTTATCCTTGTCAAAACTTTGTCTGTGAGAATCTTGTCAAGAGCTGTTGTCCTGTTGCGCTATTGCCTGTATTAGTTGTTTGTTTACTTGTAGTTATCTGTCACAGTCTCGTTAGTATCCATTGTCCTGTCTTGTTTTGCCCCCTCGTGGGCTTTGTTTTCCCTGTTATTTGTTTAATAAATCGTGTTGCCCTGACTACTGTCTGCGATTGGGTTCGTACTTCCTCACCGTCATAACAATTTGCAGTGTGTTTCTGTATTTGGATGTGGTGTGAGTATTTGCAGTGTGTTTCTGTATATGGTTGTGTTGTGAGTATTTGCAGTGTGTTTCTGTATTTGGATGTGTTGTGAGTATTTGCAGTGTGTTTCTGTATTTGGATGTGTTGTGAGTATTTGCAGTGTGTTTCTGTATTTGGATGTGTTGTGAGTATTTGCAGTGTGTTTCTGTATTTGGATGTGTTGTGAGTATTTGCTGTGTGTTTCTGTATTTGGATGTGTTGTGAGTATTTGCAGTGTGTTTCTGTATTTGGATGTGTTGTATTTGCAGTGTGTTTCTGTATTTGGATGTGTTGTGAGTATTTGCAGTGTGTTTCTGTATTTGGATGTGTTGTGAGTACTTTGCTGTGTTTCTGTATTTGGATGTGTTGTGAGTACTTGAAGTGTGTTTCTGTATTTGGATGTGTTGTGAGTATTTGCAGTGTGTTTCTGTATTTGGATGTGTTGTGAGTATTTGCAGTGTGTTTCTGTATTTGGATGTGTTGTGAGTATTTGCTGTGTGTTTCTGTATTTGGATGTGTTGTGAGTATTTGCTGTGTGTTTCTGTATTTGGATGTGTTGTGAGTATTTGCTGTGTGTTTCTGTATTTGGATGTGTTGTGAGTATTTGCTGTGTGTTTCTGTATTTGGATGTGGTGTGAGTATTTGCAGTGTGTTTCTGTATTTGGATGTGTTGTGAGTATTTGCTGTGTGTTTCTGTATTTGGATGTGTTGTGAGTATTTGGAGTGTGTTTCTGTATTTGGATGTGTTGTGAGTATTTGCTGTGTGTTTCTGTATTTGGATGTGTCGTGAGTATTTGCTGTGTGTTTCTGTATTTGGATGTGTTGTGAGTATTTGGAGTGTGTTTCTGTATTTGGATGTGTTGTGAGTATTTGCAGTGTGTTTCTGTATTTGGATGTGTTGTGAGTATTTGCAGTGTGTTTCTGTATTTGGATGTGTTGTGAGTATTTGCAGTGTGTTTCTGTATATGGATGTGTTGTGAGTATTTGCAGTGTGTTTCTGTATTTGGATGTGTTGTGAGTATTTGCAGTGTGTTTCTGTATTTGGATGTGTTGTGAGTCTTTGCAGTGTGTTTCTGTATTTTGCGCATTGTGAGTATTTGCAGTGTGTTTCTGTATTTGGATGTGTTGTGAGTATTTGCAGTGTGTTTCTGTATTTGGATGTGTTGTGAGTATTTGTGTCATGATTCTGCCATCATGTCTTTGTTTTTCCTGGTCTTGTGGCAGGATCATGGCAGACCCATGTTTTGTGTGCAAGCACATGGCCTTGTGTTTGGGCTGTGTGCTTGCGTTGTCTCGTCACTTAACCCCGCCCCCTTGTTCTCCTCGTTAGTCATTATTGCTTTACCTGTGTCACCTGTTATGTTATCATTAGTCTCGTCATTATTGCTTTACCTGTGTCACCTGTTATGTTATCATTAGTCTCCCTATTTAATCCCCTTGTGTTTGCTGTCCTGTGTCGGTTCATTGTTTATCCTTGTCAAAACTTTGTCTGTGAGAATCTTGTCAAGAGCTGTTGTCCTGTTGCGCTATTGCCTGTATTAGTTGTTTGTTTACTTGTAGTTATCTGTCACAGTCTCGTTAGTATCCATTGTCCTGTCTTGTTTTGCCCCCTCGTGGGCTTTGTTTTCCCTGTTATTTGTTTAATAAATCGTGTTGCCCTGACTACTGTCTGCGATTGGGTTCGTACTTCCTCACCGTCATAACAATTTGCAGTGTGTTTCTGTATTTGGATGTGGTGTGAGTATTTGCAGTGTGTTTCTGTATATGGTTGTGTTGTGAGTATTTGCAGTGTGTTTCTGTATTTGGATGTGTTGTGAGTATTTGCAGTGTGTTTCTGTATTTTGTGCGTTGTGAGTATTTGCAGTGTGTTTCTGTATTTGGATGTGTCGTGAGTATTTGCAGTGTGCTTCTGTATTTGGGTGTGTTGTGAGTATTTGCAGTGTGTTTCTGTATTTGGATGTGTTGTGAGTATTTGCAGTGTGTTTCTGTATTTGGATGTGTTGTGAGTATTTGCTGTGTGTTTCTGTATTTGGATGTGTTGTGAGTATTTGCAGTGTGTTTCTGTATTTGGATGTGTTGTATTTGCAGTGTGTTTCTGTATTTGGATGTGTTGTGAGTATTTGCAGTGTGTTTCTGTATTTGGATGTGTTGTGAGTATTTGCAGTGTGTTTCTGTATTTGGATGTGTTGTGAGTATTTGCAGTGTGTTTCTGTATTTGGATGTGTTGTGAGTATTTGCAGTGTGTTTCTTTATTTGGATGTGTTGTGAGTATTTGCAGTGTGTTTCTGTATTTGGATGTGTTGTATTTGCAGTGTGTTTCTGTATTTGGATGTGTTGTGAGTATTTGCAGTGTGTTTCTGTATTTCGATGTGTTGTGAGTATTTGCAGTGTGTTTCTGTATTTGGATGTGTTGTGAGTATTTGCAGTGTGTTTCTGTATTTGGATGTGTTGTATTTGCAGTGTGTTTCTGTATTTGGATGTATTGTGAGTATTTGCAGTGTGTTTCTGTATTTGGATGTGTTGTGAGTATTTGCAGTGTGTTTCTGTATTTGGATGTGTTGTGAGTATTTGCAGTGTGTTTCTGTATTTGGATGTGTTGTGAGTATTTGCAGTGTGTTTCTGTATTTGGATGTGTTGTGAGTATTTGCAGCACAGTCAAACGGATGAAGATGTGTTCATAATTTGCTGGTGTTTTTTTCTATTTGCATGTGTTTTCTTCAGTTGCAGAACATTGAACTATATAAGCCACTATTTATAACACGTTTGTGGCACTTGTTTGTCCTTTTGGAGCTTGACACTCTGTATGGAAAAGTGCAGCATGAACACTCTTCAAAACATCTCATTTTGTTTTTCATGGAAAAAAGGTTTGGAATGGCTAGAGGCTGAGTCATTTTTTTGTTTTGTTTGTTTACTAATAATAATAATAATTAATGTTTGTTTACTATTCCTATAGACAACACAGAATATAAATTGCACATCCAGTCTCCTTACCAATGAAGTCATATATGCATTTTGGCTTGTTTTTCCAGTAAACTCCCAGGAAATAAACTGGTACTCCAGTCAGCATAATGACCAGCCCCACTCCACACACCAGCGGCTCTGAGTGCAAACTGAAGCCCAGTAGTAGAGCCCAGAAGAGCAGATAACACACCGGCACAAGGAGACTCACCTGACAGGAGAACAAACAAGCTTTGATATTCACCACTATAAACATGATCTGGCAGTGAATACTGTCTACTGCAGCAAACCTGGAGACTCTGCTGGATGCACTGTATAATGCACAGGCTGTCGAGGGTCGCGAGACTTAATAAATGGGTCTCCAGGATGATTTAAGGAAAATGTTTAACGGTTAACTGGGTAATTAGTATCCCTGTATATATACAGTAGCTAGATCAAATTAGTGCAGAATCAAAGGATCAGTCAAAAACAAAAATTACCCCATGATTTTCTCACCCTGAAGTCATCCTAGGTGTATATTACATTCTTCTTTCATACGAATACAATCGGAGTTATTTAAAAAAAAATGTCCTGGCTCTTCCAAGCTTTATAATGGCAGTGAATGGCTGGGGAAAATTTGAAGCCCAAAAAAGTGCATCCATCCATGATAAAAATACTCCACACGGCTCCGGGAGTTAATAAAGGCCTTCTGAAGCGAAGCCATGCATTTGTGTAAGAACAAATATTCATACTTATAACCTTATTAAGTATACTTTATTTAGTAACCGTGACGATGTATGACGTAGGATGGTAAGCTTAGATGCCTCTCGCGGTTTAAACAAATAGGGCTGTGCCACAAACTGAAGCTCCTCTTCTATTATATAGAAATCCTCCGACATTTCTCTTCAAAATTGCTAATTCGTGACCGGTGTTTTGCTCTCTCCTCTGAGCTTCATCACGCTGTGCGTCGGGTCAGGGGTCACTCTTCCACCGTAAGTCAATGCGGACGGCCGTCTGGTGGAAGTTAGTGATTATAGTTATAACGGTTTAAATATGGATATTTTTCTTACACAAATGCATGGCTTCGCTTCAGAAAGCCTTTATTAACTCCTCGAGCCGTGTGGAGTATTTTTATCATGGATGGATGCACTTTTTTTTTGGCTTCAAATTTTCCCCAGCCACTCACTGCCATTATAAAGCTTGGAAGAGACAGGACATTTTTGAATATTACTCCGATTGTATTCGTCTGAAAGAAGAATGTAATATACACCTAAGATTACTTAAGGGTGAGTAAATCATGGGGTAATTTTCATTTTTGGGTGAACTATCCCTTTAAGAAAAGTGCTGAGCTGAATTGTTGTGCCATCTAGTGGTTTAAATGAGAACAAAGTTAAATGTCCCCTTTTCCGCGTTGTATACAAGTATTCTTATGCTTGGCTTGACTTGTTTGCGTGTTTATGGATGTAGGCCTATTTATGGGTCGCGTCAATTAAAAAAAAAAAGGGCCGGTCTTAAAAAAGTTTGAAAACCACTGGTATAATGCACAAATTTGCTTTACTATGTGCCATATAAGTACATGTTATGGATGTAGAAAACACACAGGCTTTTTATACTATTTGTATATAATTGAATACCTTGATGGGCCTGTATAAGTTTGGCTTCTTCCATCTGTAGTAGAGCAGGCCAGCAATAGTGACTCCATAGGAGAGGTAGTTGATGAAAGACACATAGTTTATAAGGTTGTGAGTTTCTCCAATGCACAAGATCACGATCGTGGCAGTGCACTGAAAGATAAGATCAAGAGGCACAGTTACTTTAAGTCAATGCAAACTAATAAAAACAAGTTACACCCTGAGTAGCAACATAATTGGCTGGTTGCTGTAACAAAAACTCATTGTTCTCATGAAAATCACATACACAGACAAGCAGAGCTGGAATCGGTGTGCAGTGCTTAAAGTGGATCATAGCAAGAAGACTGGGTAAATGTCCTTCCCGTGCCCCGGAAAAACACAACCTGAAACACACACGTAAACAGTAAATGCATAACAAAGGATCACTGTCATAATCGGCACTGCTTTCCAGTAAAAATATTGAAATATCCTTAAAACTATGCAAATGCAAAATTGCGTAAGATACTACTTGCTTACAAAATTTAGTGACGTACATTAATTTTAGTGGCGTGTTACAACAACAACAACAACAATAATAATAATAATAATAATATAGCTGCAAGCTGCAATAAAGGGGCCAATCACAGAAAAGGCACAATGAGTTATGCAAGCATGTCTGGGAACATCAGACCAATGACAACAATAAGTAACTTTAGCAAAAAAGGTGAAAATCATAAACATAAATGAAATTGCTTTTCACTTTTGACCCCCTGGTTGTCTGATGTGGTGAGGTCAGTGTGAGGTGACGTGTCAATATGGGGAAGCATTGTTCACTCCATGAACTTCCTTGTGTTATTCAAGGTTTGTGAAGCTTTTAATAACTTTTGGCCGGCATGGTCTGAAGATGATGTGAAGATGCAAAATAAAAAATTAAAATAAATATTACACATTTGGAAACTTTCAGAAACTTTCCGCAATTCGAGACGATATAACGACTATAATTTAAAGAGACCAGTTCTCTTACGTAGAGTTCTCTCCTACTGCGTCGAATCGACGCTACGGGAAAGATATTTCTTTGTCGAGATTGAAGCCTAAAAATTAATCCTTAATTTTGTAATATGTAAAACGCTTTTCTGTAGCATACAACCCTAGGCGGAGCAATACCGCTCGCCCATTGGCTGCTCCGCCAGAAAAGCACAGCCTATGCGTGGCCAGTGACGCTGACCAATGAGGGCGCTTCGCGCCCTTCTGCGTCATCTCCCGCCGAAACAGGCGTGGCCTAGGTCTATAAATACCAAGCATAGCTGCTTCCACTCCGATTTTCTTTACTTCACGAAGCTACACGCATCGTTGGATCGGATTCGAGCCACCACAGCCGTCTGACACAGCACCTCAGCAGGACGAACCCTTACCTGAAGCCGCTGGTCATCGCCGCCTTCAGCCGCCGTTCCCTGCTGCGCTTCTCCGGCGTGGATATATCCTTTCAAGCTTTGTGTGTGTTTTGTGTGTGTGTGCGCCTACTGCGTCACACACTTTTTCTCACAAAGAGCAGCGAGCGTCTTTTTAAAGATGTCTCGTATTTCCTGCGGCTCCTGCCGAGCTGCGCTCATCGACGGGGACCACCACGTGCTGTGTGTTTCCTGCTTGGGCGAGGATCATGCAGCTATCGCTCTCGGTGATGGCGGCTGCCATCATTGTGAAATGATGCCTATCGCAACTCTGCGGACTCGCCTGGCATCTTTCACCGAAGCTGCTAACCCACCCCCTGTAGCGCCGCGCCGTAAAAAGCGCCGCGCTCAGCGGGTTCCGGAACCCCCCGCCACGAGGAGCTCGCCGCCGCTGCCGCCGCCGCTAGCTCCTCTCTCCGCTTCGCTGGAGTCGCTCTTCGACGAACAAAAGCCGCAGCCTGCCGCTTTGTCTGTCATGGACGACGACCAGCTAGCCGCATCTGAGGGGGATGACGACTGCTGTTCGCTTCTCGCTTCGGAGAGCGAGGGATGGGCGAGCTCTGTGGACCTCCCCTCCCCCGCCGTTCCGGAACGTCGAGGAGGGAAGATCAGCATCGAAGCAGAGCTAATGCGTCTGCTCACACAGGCCGTGTCGAGCCTCGGCCTCGATTGGTCGACGCCCGAACAACCTGCTTTCAACCGGCTGGATGGCTGCTTCCTCTCTGGAGAGCGCGCTGCGCCACCCTCCAGACACGCTCCGTTTCTTCCTGAGCTTCACGAAGAGGTAGCGAAATCTTGGAAGGCGCCATTTTCAGCCAGAGTACGTACTTCTGCCTCGCTAGCATTCTCCGTTTTGGACGGTGCTCGAGACAGAGGCTACCACGCTCTCCCTCCGGTCGAGGAGGCTGTAGCGGCTCACCTTTGCCCACCCTCTGCGGGACGGCGGGCTAAGGGAGTGCTACCATCCAAAGCCTGCCGCACGTCATCAGCTCTGAACGGCCGCGTGTACGCCGCCGCCGGACAAGCTGCATCGGCGATGCACACCATGGCGGTCCTCCAAATCCACCAGGCCAACCTCCTCCGCAAGCTAGACGAGGAAGGCCCGGGCGCGATCAGTGTTCCGGACTTGCGTAGCGCCACAGACCTAGCTCTTCGTGCTACAAAGTCCGCCGCACACGCCATTGGGAGGATTATGGCCTCAGCCACCGTTTCCGAGAGACATTTGTGGCTGACTCTCTCTGAAATGGCGGAGTCAGAGCGCTCTGCGTTCCTCGACGCTCCCATTTCACCGACTGGCCTCTTCGGATCCTCCGTGAAGGACTTCGCGGACCGATTCGCTGAGGTACAGAAGACTTCGCAGGCCATGAGACATTTCCTGCCAAAGCGCTCCAGTTCCGCAACAGGCCGCCCTAAACAGCCGCCTGCCCGAACTCAACAGCGCCCCGCGCCCGCCGCATCGGCCCAGCAGCAACAGGCCCGAGAGAGACCACGGTCTCGCTCCGCCGGACGCCGCCCGCCACCGCGTGGTCCTCGGCCTAAGATTGTTCTCAAGCCCGAGGCCTCGGCGCCATCCTAGCCCTGCTAGGAAAAAGACGGTGTTCGGGTCCCGCTGCGGCCGGACTTCCACCCAAAATCCCCGCTTGTACAGCCCTAAGTTCCGTGTTTGTACCAGTGTACTCAGCAGCCAACAAACCGGCCGTAAAGCCCGTTTGCCTGCACACAAACGCCGTTTTCACGGCGACCCAGATAAATCTAAAAAAGAGTTTAATTTCTGGTGTCCCGGCCAAGGCCGATGGTGTAATGTGTGTAACTGCAATGCCCACCCAGTGCCCATTCATTCACACAGACACAACCCCGTTCAGCACAGGGTTTGCACACATAAAATCGACTCAGATCGATTGTGCTTTTCATGTAGTAAGCGTGCCCACTACCAAGTGCCCACAACCACTACACACTGCACGTTCCGCGGTTTCTGTAAAAACGAAACTAACGAACGATCAGTCAGTACACGAACACAGTGTCCCCGGTGTTATAAATGTGCCCGCCACCAAGCGCCCACGTTTATTCACAAGCATAACGAGCCCCACGGGACTCGTCCCGCGCGTTCTCTCTCGACACAGAGAGCCGAGCGCGCGCGGGATGCATACTGTGTTAAACATGCCCCCCGCCTCACACGCCACGGCGTCCATGTCACAGCACACGGTTGCTCTCGTGTCGCCGCCATTTTGCGACCAGGGCCCGGATTACATTCAACCCCTAGTCACACGTGCAGATGCATGGGAAAGACTTCCAGGGGTCTCAGAATGGGTGCTAGAGACTATAAGAAGAGGCTATTCGCTACAGTTTCATCGACGCCCTCCCCGTTTCACGGAGAAAGTCGAAACTACGGTGAAAACAGAAGTAGCACATCTACTTCGAGCCGAAATAGCGAAGCTATTGAGCAAAGGGGCCATAGAGCCTCTATCTCAAGCTCAGAGCGAAGGGGGTCTGTACAGCAGATATTTTCTGGTACCGAAAAAAGACGGGGGTCTCAGACCCATTTTAGATCTCAGGCATCTGAACAGAGCGCTGACAAAGCGAAAGTTCAGAATGCTCACGACCAGAGCTATCCTCGCGCAGATTCGCCGAGGAGACTGGTTTATGGCAATAGATCTGAAAGACGCGTATTTTCACATACAAATTGCGTCACGTCACAGGCGATTTTTGAGATTCGCCTTCGAGGGCCAGGCATATCAGTACACAGTCCTGCCATTCGGCCTGTCTCTAGCACCTCGTACATTTACAGTGTGCATGGACGCGGCGCTGGCACCCCTGAGACTCCGCGGCATTCGAATTCTGAATTATTTGGACGATTGGCTGATTCTAGCGCAATCACCTTCAGAACTCAGCCGCCACAAGACCATAATTCTCGATCACCTCGAGTGCTTAGGTCTGAGAGTCAATTGGGAGAAAAGTTCACTGTTTCCCAGTCAAAGGATCTCCTTTTTGGGACTGGAGCTGAACTCGCTGTCTATGACGGCTCGACTGTCACCACAACGCAGGCAAAATTCCCTGCGGATGGCGAAATCCTTCCGCAGCGGCCATATAGTGCCGCTCAAGAGATTTCAAAAAATGCTAGGCCTTATGGCCGCAGCATCGACAGCTCTGCAGTTGGGCCTGCTGCGCATGCGCCCACTGCAGTTCTGGTTGAAAGCGCGTGTACCGCGCCGAGCATGGGTTCACGGTCATTATCGCCTCAAGTTCAATCAGGAATGCGTTTCAGCCCTGACACCATGGAGAGCGTCAGACTGGTACCGGTCAGGTGTAAGCCTGGGGACTTCCTCGAGCCTGAAGGTGGTGTCCACGGACGCGTCCACCTCAGGCTGGGGAGCACTGCTCGAAGGCAGACCGTTCTTTGGCCAGTGGGCAGAACGAGTCGAACTACCGCACATAAACTGCCTAGAAATGATGGCAGTGGACTTAGCGCTGAGGCGCTTTTGTCCTCGGATAAAGGGACACCACGTCCTAGTCCGTTCGGACAACACGTCGGTAGTAGCCAATATAAACCGCCAGGGTGGCGTGAAATCCCGAAACCTTTACAGGCTGACGGAACGCATACTGGTATGGGCCCAGCACAACCTGCGCTCGCTGAGAGCGATCCATGTGCCTGGTCGCCTGAATGTAGGACCAGACAGACTCTCACGGAACAATGTTCCGACAGGAGAATGGTCCCTACACACACAGACAGTGCGTCTGCTGTGGAAAAAGTTCGGCAGAGCGGAGATAGACCTGTTTGCAAACCAGGAAAACGCTCACTGCCCAGAATTCTTTTCAAAGAGCGCGAACGCGCTGGCCAAAGTCTGGCCCCGCCGTCCGCTCTATGCTTTTCCCCCTGTCTCGCTCCCGCCCCAAGTGCTCGAGCGAATCAGAAAAAGCCGATGCTCAGTGCTTCTTGTAGCACCATACTGGACGAATCAACCCTGGTTCCCAGTCTTGATGCAGCTCAAGAGTACTGCTCCGTGGCCGATCCCAGTGAGGAGGGACCTTCTCTCGCAGGCCAGGGGCTCGATTTTGCATCCTCACCCAGAGCTATGGTCCCTTCACGTGTGGGCCATAAACGGGTACCCGCTAAACTCCCAAGAGGAGTGTTAGACACGATCGAGCAGGCTAGGGCCCCGTCTACTAGACGGCTCTACGCTTCCAAATGGTCGGTGTTCTCTGACTGGTGCTCAGACCAAGGTCTATCACCTCTTTAGTGTGGGGAAACGGAGGTTCTCTCCTTCCTACAAGAGCTGTTGGAAAAGGGTAGGACCCCATCCACGCTCAAAGTCTATGTGGCAGCCATATCTGCGTTCGTCAATCCGACGCTTGGCCATGCACTGGGCAGAAACGACCTGGTGGTACGTTTCCTTAGAGGAGCCAGGAGGTTAAATCCTCCAAGGCCTCCTTCAGTCCCCGTCTGGGACCTTTCTACAGTGTTAAACGCTATGAAAGGGGCCCCGTTCGAGCCTATTCACTCAGTTGACATGAAACACCTGTCTCTCAAGACCGTGTTTCTTTTGGCTCTCGCTTCAGTGAAGCGTATGGGGGATCTGCAAGCGCTCTCAGTAAGAGCCTCTTGTATGGAGTTCGGGCCAAACGACTCTATAGTCGTGTTGAAACCGAGACATGGGTATGTACCTAAGTCCCTCAACACACCGTTCAGGGCTCAGGTCATCTCCCTGTCGGCTCTGCCGACTTCTGAGGACGGAAATAGCTTCCTTTGCCCGGTCAGGGCATTAAGAGCTTATGTGTCCCGCTCCGCTGTGTTTCGACAGACGGAGCAGCTCTTTGTTTCGTTCAGTGGGCGCTCTAAAGGACGTGCTGCGACGAAACAGAGCCTATCTCGATGGGTAGTGGATGCCATTGCGCTAGCCTACGCATCTAGAGGTTTGGAATGCCCCCTGGGCATCAGAGCACATTCTACGAGAGGCATGGCCTCGTCGTGGGCTTGGTACAGCGGAATCTCGTTGCAAGATATTTGTAGGGCGGCAGGCTGGGCCTCCCCGTCTACATTTATAAGGTTCTATAACCTAGAGGTTCCTGCGTTGCAGGCCAAACTGCTCTCGGTCTAAGACCAGGTATAGTGCTCCTGCCCCGCACGGCGGCCCAGGTCACTAAAATGTTTAAGCATCACTCACTGACAATGTGTCCCATGAGCATGCTATTACCCCACCATATATATCTATTTTTACATATATATGCTATTATGCCCTTAGGGGCCCTATTATAAAGGGATGATGCTATTCTAGCCGCTCTCCCTATAAACTCTTGGTGTTGGCTCTGGCATGCCGGGTCGCGTGCGCGCGCCCTTGGGTGTCTGTGTCGGTCCAAGAACACGCACGGCGTCTTACAAGGGTTCCCGTAGCGTCGATTCGACGCAGTAGGAGAGAACTCTACGTAAGAGAACGTACTCGGTTACTAACGTAACCTCGGTTCTCTCTAGGAGAGGGAACGAGTACTGCGTCTCATGCCGTGCGTGCCCACGCTGTGTCGCTTCTGTGACGAAAATCGGAGTGGAAGCAGCTATGCTTGGTATTTATAGACCTAGGCCACGCCTGTTTCGGCGGGAGATGACGCAGAAGGGCGCGAAGCGCCCTCATTGGTCAGCGTCACTGGCCACGCATAGGCTGTGCTTTTCTGGCGGAGCAGCCAATGGGCGAGCGGTATTGCTCCGCCTAGGGTTGTATGCTACAGAAAAGCGTTTTACATATTACAAAATTAAGGATTAATTTTTAGGCTTCAATCTCGACAAAGAAATATCTTTCCCGTAGCGTCGATTCGACGCAGTACTCGTTCCCTCTCCTAGAGAGAACCGAGGTTACGTTAGTAACCGAGTACGTTTTATCATTTTGAGCAAACCGTTCAGAAGTTTGTGTAGCAAATGTGAGTAAAATAGCCATTTTTTCATATCTCCAGACAGAGCTGCCATAGACTTCAATAGTGGAAGAAGGAAGAATAATAACGATTACAATAGGTGCCTACGTACCTGCAGTGCTAATAATAATAATAATAATGTACAATTTAAAATAACTGTTTTCTATGGAAGCTTGTATCCGCTACAGAATAAAAAATAAAAAAAGGTGATTGTATTAGTTTACATCACATAATTGCGAGATATAAAGGCACAATTGCGAATTATAAAGCCAGAATTGCGTGATATAAACTCAGAATTGCGTGATATAAACTTGCAATTGCGAGTTTACTTGCATGTTTATATTTTGCAATTCTGACTTTATAATACGCAGTTCTAAGAAATAAAGTCACAATTGTGAGATAAAAAGTCACAATTATATTTTTAAATGTTTTATTCTGTGGTGGAAACAAGCTTTCATAGTTTTTTTTATTATAATATATTTTATTCCTGTGTTCAAAACTGAATTTTTAGCATGATTACAGGAATAAGTTACAGTTTAAAACATATTACAATAGAAAAAGGACATATATTACAATTATTTCACATTCTTTTTTTATTTTATTTTTTGCTGTCTTTGTTTTTTTTTTTACCATTTTACCACAAGAATCGATATAATGTTCTGTGTTTCCTCAGGAGGTCAAGGTAACTGTGAAGGTGAAAGGAAAAAGAAAAGCGCTCACCTGGAGGAGGTGAAGAGATAACCATTGATGCCGCCGAAAGTGGAGAGTGCCACAGAGATCGGCATGAGAGTGGAAAACATCCCGAGGAGTTTCTCACCGAAAGTCTGAGGCAAGCCAAACATAAAGCACATCATTAATACATAAAGCCCACTGATATCACATGTGCCGTCTGTGTTGTTTTCACACCTGCTTTACTAAAGTATTCAAATCAAGCAATGTACAAATGCAGCCACACAATCTGTGTTAAAGGCAGGGTAGGCAGGTTTTTTCTAAAAAACTTTTTCCCAAATTAGTTTAAACTGTCTTTAAATACCAATACATAATTAAAATGTAAGTACTCTGAAAAAGAGAGTATAAAAATTGAGTGTCTGTAGTCCTCTCAGGGCTGCAATAAACACAGCTACTTATTCCATTCACTCCCACTCCCTCCCTTCTGGGCTCCACCCCCTCCTTTCTGGGCTCCACCCCCTTCATTATGGGCTCCACCCCCTCCCTTATTGGCTCCACCCCCTCCCTAATGGTTCCACCCCCTCCCTTCTGGGCTCCACCCCCTCCATTCTGGGCTCCACCCCCTCCCTTATTGGCTCCACCCCTCCCTTCTGGGCTCCACCCCCTCCCTTCTTGGCTCCACCCCCTCCCTTCTGGGCTCCAAAGCCACACCCCCAAAACACATGAACGCGCAATGCCGACCGCTCAGCTGGAGGAGGACACGTTTACCAGCGCCGAGCGCAGTGCATGTAGTGACATCATGAATCACATGTAATAAAATACCTAACTTTATCATTATTAATATAAATAAATAACTTTTAGCTAGCATATCGATACTGGTAAAGTTTAAAATATATTGAGATAGATTCGGTAACGAACTAGTAACATAAGGCAAAGCTAAAAACAGGTTGCATTGATACACGTTTTCCCATTACCATCAGTTACACTGTGATGAAGGAGAATTTCGTGTAAGATTCATAACATATACGGTGTTTTGCATGTAAGAGCTTCCACTATGAAAGCACTGTTGACTCTGATGAGGACTACACTATTGATATTGACTCTCGTCTGACTTCTTGCTTTATCCAAAGACTTTTTGGTCATAGACTTTTCGAATACTGTCTTCCTTTTTTGGCTTGTTTGCCTTCGCTGACTGTATATGCAGGTACTGGGAGTTTTGACTGCTCTTTCTCTGCCATAATTGTGATTATTCCTAGCTTCCGTGCCTCTTCCCCTCCTCGAGTCAAACGGGTGCGCGCATGTGGGCAGCTCCTGTAGCGGAAGGGGTGGTAGCCATGGTAGCGAGGGAGAGTGACAGTCGCCCAGCCAATCATTTCATTCGTCCCGAATGGAAATAAGTAGCTGTGTTTATTGCAGCCCTGAGAGGACTACAGACACTCGATTTTTATACTCTCTTTTTCAGAGTACTTACATTTTAATTATGTATTGGTATATAAAGACAGTTTAAACTAATTTTGGAAAAAGTTTTTTTTAGAAAAAACCTGCCTACCCTGCCTTTAACCACATTTACACAGCGCTATTCCCAAACTTGTGCGTTGTTTCTAAAATAAATCTGACATATACTTTACTAAGACTATACAGCATCACTTTTCACAGAATACAGAATAAATCCATCACTTGATCCATGGTTATTATCGATTACTAAAACAATAAAAATATATTCTTGTTTTCTGTCATCAAAATAAACATGAACTGAAATAAAATAAAATAAATTCAAAAAAATTATTTGCTATAAGCTATTTTCCAAAACAATATATCTAATTTTCATTAGTTAACTTGATTTACTAAAACAAAACAAAAATGTTTTTTTTTTATTAAGATTAATAAAAACATAATATATAACATAAGACATGTCACGAATGGGCCAGAATCATGATTCTATTTCTCTTTGCAAAAATCCACATTCCTTCGTGCTGCCACCCTTTGACTCAGATATGTAAAATAAGACTCAAAGAACCTAAATTACCACCATGGCTCCGCCGTGGCTAGATTCCGAGTGTCTCTTGACACCTTTATGACCCCGCAGCATAAGACAGACACCCCAAGATCTTGATTACAGAGCTTGAAAGGCTACAGACACTCTCTCTCTCTTCACCCCAAGAAATGGGGGGAAGGACAGTGCAACGTACACACACACACACCAAGACACACACACACACATATGAGCCGGAATGCTCATCCACGGACGTTTCTCATTGAAAACTACCTTCTAAATGTATGAAATGTATCTCGTTGTGTGGTTAAATGTATGCACATGTCATGTTAGATGTAGCTCTGAGGCATGCAGGGTGAGAACCAAACTCTATATGCCCATAATTACAAACAATCCATTATCTCTGTGTTCCAGACTCGCAAAATTGTAGTTTGGTGTCTGTAGAATGGTAAAAACCCGACAGCGTCGAATCTCGACGACAAATCACAAAAAGATGTATTATTTCAGAAATACCATCTTTCTGAGAATAAAGGCTCAATTTTGACATCGCTATAAATTATGTAAGGAGGGTGGGACGATTCAAACAAAGAACGTCTTTCCCGCCTCCGTTTCTGAACAACGATTGGCCCAGCCATGAGAAATAGGTGTAACCCAGCTGGCCCTTAAGGTCAAGCCTCTGCCGTTATTCTTCGCACTCCGCCAAAGAGAAGAATCTACTCATCTTCACGAGAAAACTCCGCCAAGGAGCTTCTTCGTTTTATTTTCTGAAAACTTCGTTTTCATCTTAGGCTTTTCTTTATTTCCGTCTGAGTTCAGTCACCTTTCGGTAAAGTGTTACATTCGTGTGAGCGGCCGAAATTGCGCAACACCTGCGTCAGGAAGGAACTCCGGGAAACTGCAGGACAATTTGAAATCAGCACACACACCTCTGAGAGCCAGATTTAAGCAAGTATTTTATCTCACGATTGAAACTGCTGTTTAAAGGTTGTCTAGAATATTCCTGCGAATATTTTAATACATACTTGGGTCTCTTTGGAAAGGAACTGAATTGAAAATTGTCACTCTCTCTCTCTCTCTCTCTCTCTCTCACTCTCTCTCTCTCACTCGCTCCCTGATTCATTCTCTCATTCTTTCTCTCTCTCCCCTCATATTATTCGTTAATTTGATTTATTTCCTTGGTACCTTATGTGTTTTGTTTACTCTATTTATATATGCATATTTACTCCGTGTGAAATTGTAGTTTTGTATTCTTTAGTCTGTTTTATTAAAATCCAATAATTGCATTGAAGATTGAATCTGTTATTTGCTCACAAACTCAAAAGTCAATGAAGCGCAAGATCTAACGTTACCTAAGCTTTATTGTGTATTATTTAAGTAATACAAACTGTACAAACATAGGAACTATTAATTGTCCTGATCAGATACTTAATTTTCCTAGGAAGTACGTTTATTGATGTAGGATAAGGAAATCTGAGTTTTAGTTTGCAGGACAAACAAAAATGTCAGATAACTGAAACTAAATTGATAAAGGTTACGTGTACATGATTAAATATTCCCTTTATTGGGAAGGTTAATATCTTAAGATAACAAGCAAATCATATTCGACTCATGAATATCCAGTTCATTTGAACTAATATTCCTCGAGACTCATTTGAGACTGATGTTGTTACAGACATATTGTTTTTATAAACTGATAAAACACAACAAAATAGAAGAAAAAAACTTTAATTAAAATGAAAACTGAATATACAAAAATAAAATCTAATTCAAAATATAAAAAAAGGCTATAGTATATCAGTGATAGTACAAAAATAACACAGATTTAACCATCAATTGAATTATTAACTGCTGCCCTGGGGTGTGTTTCCCGAAAGCATCGTTAGCCAACTATAATCGCAAGTTCTGTCGTTATCAGCAGTTCAGCGAGTCGTGTTTCCCGAAAGCATCGTTTTAACGAACATTCGCAAACAGCATCGCAGAGTGTGTGTTAGTAACGACAGATCTCGGCCTGTGGTTAGAAGCAGTTTCTAGTTTGCATGACATGGACTTAATAAATCCTTATCTTAAGCAAAATAAGCAAGCTGATCTTTTATTTATAATACATACAAATGTAATTTACGTCTTTAAGTTTGTCAAGAGATTTAAAGCGTGTTTTTGAAGAGTAGGCGTGTGTGAACGTGCTGTAGTGCGTAAGAACGAGACTGACTGAATCTGGAAATAAAGCAAAATGAGAAATAGTCCTCAGATGCCATGTTTGTAATTTATAGCAAAACATCTAGCATTAATTAGATATCAAACTAAAAAGGAAGTTATTACTCCATTCTCTTCTCAACTTCAGTTTCATGTCGACTGTAATGAAATTCCGGCTGCTTTCTGCGGACTGTAATACTTGTGACACAAATGTTTAGTGAATCCATCCGTGAGTGTTAGCAGTGTTAATAATCTAATAAGAATAAACCCGGCGAGTCAAAGGCCTGTACTTACAACAGCCACTGCGTTGGAGGACAGCAGCTCATCGGGAGACATGGAGGAAAAATAAGCGATGTTTGTGAGAGTGTACACGCATGTCACCAGGGGAATGGAGATGTATATCGCTCGTGGCAGATTCCTGAGGTAAACAAACAAACAAACATATACCAACACAAATAATATTCACATTGGTATATCCAGCCACAGTGCATCATGTGTGGATAAAGATATTACGGAGTAGATCATAATTGTGGGTTCAAAAAAGTGAGCCAAAAATGCATTTAGCCCATTGACAGGAATCTGTTTAGGATTTTAATCTATACAGTGCATGTGCATTTTGAAATAGCATATCATTAATGTGACTCAAATGAATAATCCTGATTATTATAGGCATGTTTTAAAGTGGTGTCAGACGAACCTCCTGGATCCACCACCTCCTCCGTGACGTAGTTGAGGAAGTTCCAGCCGCTGAAGGCAAAGGAGGCATGAAGGAAAGCCAGGGCAATCTGCCCTATAGACGGGGCTTTATTAAACGTGAACGCCACCTGTGGGGTCAGGCTCTCATAGTTACCTGAGCAGACGGGAACAAACGGTTAACCAAACATGCGCTGTGAAGAGAGATGACATTGCAAATGATTGAAAGGATTCCTGTCTATTGACAGACTGATATATCGGTATAACAGTTTGCCTTGTCAAAAGTCTTGTCAATATATTTCCCAGGGGGTTTATATATATTTTTAATTTCAAAATTATTCAACACCACTTTGTAGAGATCTGGTTTCATTTTGAGGATGTGTTTTTTAAAGGGGTTAAAGGGGTCAGGACATGAGAAATCAAATATGCCTTGATCTTTGGATCTATAAGAGGTCTTTGTGCCATCATCCTGCAAGTTTACAGCTTAAAACGTCCTCCTCATTATAAACAAAGCATTTATTTAATCAAAAACTGCTCGTTTTGATATTGGGTGATCTGTGATGTCACACGGGCAAACACATTTGCATATGACTGCCTCCGAAGAAAGACACGCCCACTCACATTCAGTCACTAACGGCTGACATTTGTCGACACTGGATGTGAGCGTCACATCGTGTCGAAAGCTCATAGAAGCCATTATAATGACGCACGCTGTCTACACTGGATGCAGTATACAGATGTGTGTTCAGTTTCTGATGTTTTCTACGTGCTTGAGTCTGTCGCCAACAGGACAAATGGAAGCGTAAAGGAACGCTTTGACACTGTTTTAATAGCTCATTTGCGTCTCTGTACAGTCTCCAGAAGGATAATCCAGCATCGGAAACAAGTAGATTGTTTATTTTGAATGGCATCTTGGATAATGTCGGAGGATTATGTGTTTGTTCGGAGACAGCAGATTGTTTTGTAATCGAGGCACAGTGTAATGGAGAGTTCACAAAGAAACTTTAGTTGAAAGATGAAGCATGCAACTGTATTGGATCTGACTGCAGCTGCATCAAACCCTAAGTAAATTATTTCATAATGCTTTTCCTGTAAATTACACTTTTATATGGATAATGTTTTCATGTTACATTCTGTTGTTGGATGTACCAACGGACACAAGAGACTTGACTCCCGGCATCTAAATCACTGAGGACCTTGTGGTTGAAGTTGTTACTCGAGGATGGATCAGTACCAACTGTTCGTGATCCAGCTCCTGATAGTCTCCGGAGCGAGAAGGGAGAGCGCACACTTTATTACAGTTCATAGGAGTTGTTTTACGGATATTAAGCACCCCTGAAAAGGCAAGTCTCTATTTATTTGTTTACTGTTAGTTGTAACAAGTGTTTTTGTGTAATTCAATGTTGATGATAATGTATTGGAGAGAGACACTACGGGCCCCTATTTTAACGATCTGAAACGCAAGTATGAAATGCGAAACGCAAGTTGTGGGCGGATCCCGGGGCGCTGTTGCTATTTATACGGCGGGATAAATGACTCTTGCGCCCGATGCAAATCTAAAATGTGTTGGTCTGAAGTTGCTTCATTATTCATAGGTGTGGTTTGGGCGTAACGTGAAATAAACCAATCAGAGCGTCCTCTCACATTCCCTTTAAGAGCCGGCGCGCTTGTTCCATGGCGGATTGCTATTATAACGGCGGATTTGCCAACCGCACGCCAGGAGCGATTCACAGCCGAGGAGACCGACGTTCTCGTCAGGGCCGTAAAACACAGAGAAGTGACAATGTATGAGGATGGGAGAAACCAACCCAAATTAGCTTCGGTTAAACAGGCGTATAATAATTTGGGTAAATGTGTAATCTGCACTCTAAAAAATGGGTAAAATATGGACAAACCCAAACGTTGGGTTAAAAATGTAATGTAAAAATTTAACCCAACGGCTGGGTTTGTCCATATTTTACCCAAAATTGGGTTGAAACAACCCAGCATTTTTTAAGAGTGTGGATTTATGCCTATTTTTTCACATCTTCACGGACACAACAATGATTTCCCTCATGTGGTAACATGTTTCATTGTAATAATGTATGATTTGCAAAAATAAAAACTGCTGCGTCTGTTTAGATTAGAGAATCAAAGTGTGTGTGTGTTGTTCACACGCTACATTATGGCCAAGCACGCGCCCTTAAAATAGCATATGAATAACGTGCAACGCTGTCTTTAGACTGGGTTTTTCCTGGACAGTGGCGTAAAATGTTTTCTGAAACTGAAAAATAGCACCAGGGAACGTTGGCGCCAGAACACGCTCTTCTTTTCGCTGAACCCTCTGTAGGCATTATTGTCAGACTCCGGGTCGAACTGAACACTGCTGACAGTTTCCGACATTTTCAATGCGTGAGATTGTCCTGTTTTGTTGCCATAGAGCTCTTAAAGCTCCGCCCCCTCTTCTTGAAAAGGGGGCGAGGAACAGCAGTCATTTGCATTTAAAGGGACACACACAAACTGTGTTTTTTTGCTCACTCCCAAAAAGTGGCAATTTTACCTGTGGGGGTATTTTGAGCTAAAACTTAACATGCACACTATGGGGACATCAGAGGCTTATTTTATATCTCTTAAAAAGGCGCATAATAGGCCCTCATTAAAGGAACCGCCCCTTAAAAACTGATAATTTCAGACAGAGGGCCAGAATAAGGCTTGAAAATAATGTTTTTTCGCATATATATATAATTATATATTTCTTCTTTTGTGTGTGTGTGTGTGTGTGTGTGTGTGTGTGTGTGTGTGTGTGTGTGTGTGTGTGTGTGTGTGTGTGTGTGTGTGTGTGTGCAAATTAACATTATAAGTGAACCTCAGGGAACATTCAAATAATGTAAAAATCCATGTCATGACCCCTTTAATGTTTTAGCGATGTTTTAACTACTTCGTTTTTCTCATTAATGATTATATATATACATTTTTAGAATTAATGACACAATATTAACATAAAGCTCTTTAGATATCCATGTGACATTCTCACCTCCAAAGATCTGCACCAAACCGACAGTAATGATGAGCCCCAGAGCTAGAAGCTTTCCCACTGTAAACGCGTCCTGGATCCGTGTGGCCAAACGCACGCTGTAGCAGTTCACCCATGTCAAAAAACACTACAAACATTCACACAGAGACAACATAAACATTTAATAATGTCTAGATTGATTAACTTAATGTGTGACTTTCAAATACAATGTTTAAAGTTTTCATGTAAAATGTTGCCATCAGAAAATACTGATTTAGGATTAGCTTGTGGTTCTTGACCAAAATGTGGGAATGCTCGAGGGGAAGTTGGACTTGTAATTCTATGGGCTCATCCATCAGTGTCACCGCTTACAGACTCTTTCATAATCACTTTCCCTCTACCAAGAGAAGTTTAAGCCCAATTGAAACAAATTACTTTCAATGAGAACAAAAAGGGGAGCAAAGAGCAGGTCTGTGAGGAGATGAAATGCCTAGCGTTTTCCTGCCGCTGTCTTGCTCTTGCTGTTTTGGTTTGAGCATGACTTATTAAAGCCACACAACAGGCTTTAATAAAGCGAGCTAATGCAGCAATCACATGCTATAGACCCATGCCACCTTCCAACACTGATCAGTCAAGTGCTTTTGGCACAAATCCAGGGTTGTAACTGTAACTGGGTCATCCCAAAGACTTTAGATTAGTGGTTCTCAACCAGGGGCCGGGACCCACTAGAGGGCCTCAGCAAACTTTCAAAGGAGTTAAAGAAGCAAAATCAGCTAAAACATCTAAAAAACAAGATATATTCAATGAAGAACCAGGTTCCCACAGTCTTGAAAAACTAGGATGTCTAGATTTCATGAAAAATCATGTAAATTCATAAACTCTTAAAACTCCATTGCCTTTCATGGCCACTTTATTAGCTACACATTGCTAGCAGGGTTCTAAATGAACTTTTTTGACCACCAGCCAATGTGGCTGGTAACTTTCTAAAGTTACCAGCCAATCAGAATATCCACTAGCCAATTTTTTACTTTAAAATTATTAGATCCTACTACGAAATTGTTTGCGGCAATCTTGACAATACATGACAACATTATTGTGATCAAACACTAGCCATTCACGACCCGTCAGCCATTTGGCATTACATTTTATTTAGTTTCTCTGTCAATACCCTCCTCATCCTCTGCCTCGTTCCTCTTCTCACCCCCAGAAGTCTGTACCAACCACCGCCGCATTTCGTTTAATATTAACCTACTTTACTAGCCAACTCCGTCTCATTTCTTGTGTTTTCTGTGTCTGTTCGTTTCCATGGTTTCTCGCACTGGTTTCACTGCAAACTGTGCGCAGCCAATGGCCGTATGAAAACGTCATCATTTAGCATTACGGCACAGTGTTCATGGGAAATGTAGGAAGTACTGCCAGGGGGATAAATGACCGAGAACAGAGCGGAACAGAGCCTTATGTATCATGCATGTAATGCTTCATGCATCACCGGCCAAACTGGCTAGTAAGTTTTTATTAACACCCGCCAAAATTAATTTTAACCCGCATTTGGCGGGGTTGGCGGGTGTTAATTTAGAACCCTGATTGCTAGTAGTGTGTTGGGCCCCGTTTTGCCTTCAGAACTGCCTTAATTCTTTGTGGCAAAGATTCAACAAGGTGCTGGAAAAAATCCTCAGAGATTTTAGTCCATATTATCATGATAGCATCACGCAGTTGCTGCATTTGTCGGATCTGACCATCCATGATGCGAATCTCCCGTTCCAGCACATCCCAAAGCTGCTCTATTGGATTGAGATCTGGTGATCTGGAGGCCATTTGAGTTTAGTGAACTGATTTTCAGTTTGAGATGATTTGAGCACCATGACATGTACGTTATCCTGCTGGAAGTAACCATCAGAAGTCAGGAGTAAACTGTGGTTATAAAGGGATGGAAATGCTCAGGTAGGCTGTGGCATTTAAACGATGCCCAATTGGTACTAAAGGGCCCAATGTGTGCCAAGACAATAACCTACACACCATTATACCACCAGTAGCCTGAACCGTTGATACAAGGCAGGATGGATCCATGCTTCTGAATGGTGAAATCGAGACTCATCAAACCAGGCAAGGTTTTTCCAATCTTCTATTGCCCAAATTTGGTGAGCCCGTGTTTGAAAACTTCAAACGTCATTATATTTGCTTTTGAAGTGTGTTTTTTACAGAAAAACACACTTCACGAAATTCTGCTTAGAAATTGATGTTAAATTCTGGTGAACCCTCATGTTAACCAAAGCCATTTCAAAATGTAGACTTTTAGCACAATTATATAAACTCCGTCATCAACAGCAGGCTGTTTAAAGAAATGAATCGAATAGATAAATAAAGAAGCAAGCACTCACATATGCAGATGGTGGACAGCATGCGTGTGGCTATGTATGGAGGAATGCAATGTGGAAAAACTGGCTGAAGCACATAGTTGGAGAAAGTAAGCGCTATGACTGCCAATGTGGTGGGATACATGATCAATACTGCACTCCATAATAGCAGAAACCTAGAGAGCAACACAACACATTCAGGATATGTGACAGACGTTTGATTTTCATTCATTTTTCAAAAGATCACATATGAACCTGTCATACCCCATGAGACCGCCAAAAATCTCTGTGACGTAGGAATAGTCTCCCCCAGATTTGGGGATGGTGACCCCTAGCTCAGCGTAGCAAAGGGAACCCAGAGCCGCTACACCTCCTCCTAACACCCACACCACCAGCGCCAACCCAACGGATCCAGAATGCTCCAGAACACCCTTAGGAGAGATGAAGATTCCTGAGCCAATAATGTTACCTGAGAAAACAAACAAATCACATGTAATTGTTATTGCCTATCTACATTTGTCCTGAACACAACAGCCCTAGTCATTCATAATGCAAACCTGTTGTCTTTTCTTGGTCTGTATGTTTTACATTCACACCTTCATATTAACATTTGCTCTTGGGCAAACCTGTGAACTCAATGAAATCACACTGGTATTCTGTATACCATTTGATACATTATTTTCTATTTAATTCCTATTCATAAGAGAATCCTGAAAAAAAAATCATGACAAGCAAAGTCCCTTTCATGCAAAGTTGACTGTTCCTATAGCAACCGGAGCTTCTAACGCAGCTTTACCGATTAGCGACTGGTTCTTTCATTTAGAAGGACGGGACTTATTTCACTATATCGCGCATTTATTGCGAAGTGGATTACCAACAATACTGGTTGACCAGCTATAAGCTGACCCTGTCACGCCGGGGAGGAGAAACCAAGATCTACCACTTAGCCAAAGCACACCATCATTCAACACAGCATATTGGCCAAATCAAATGCATCAAGAAAGATAATCAACAGGTCCTCCAAAACCCACCCGCCACCCTACGATGCTGGAGCGAATACTTCTCGGGGATCTGCAAACACCAGTTGCCCACCCGCCGATTCAAAGTGACAAACCCATCCTTGGACCCATCCCTGCATTCACCAGTGCAGAGGTAGCAGTCAAGATGAAAACTGGGAAAGCGATGGGCCCTGACTACATCCCAGTGTAAGCCTGTCAACTGGGGCATCACTATCCTCACTGATTTGTTCAATCGAATTGCCACTTATGGTGAGACCTCACGCGCTTGGCTGACCAGCACCACTGTGACCATCTGGAAGGGCAAAGGTGACGTGGCCAAATGCCCCAATTACCACCCAATCTGCCTCCTATGCCACGCAATGAAAATCTTTGAACGAGTTATCGAAGGCCGGCTTCGGGAAATAGCCTCCATTTTGCCAAACCAAAGCGTCTTCGTCCATGGATGCGGCACCACAGATGCAATCCATGCCGCTCCTGGAGAGGCACTGTGAGAAGAAAAGCCTGTACACATGGCGTCCCTTGATCTGGAGAAGGCTTTTGACAGAGTGCCCCACGGCCTCATCTGGCACGCACTTCAGGCTCACGGTGTCCCTGTAGCCAACGTGACTTGCTCTACACCAGTGTCACCAGCACCGTCCACTGCCCTGTTGGAACACTGCTGCCCTTACCAATTACCATTGGTGTCCACCAAGGCTTGCCCCTCTCACCACTCCTGTTTGTCCTGTGTATGGACCCAATCACCAAGGACTTGCAAGCGCCTCATTCACGCATGGCCACTCTGCAGTCGACGTCTTCCTCACCACCAAATGCAAAGATGTGCAGTGGCTAACTCAAAGGTGGAAGACATGCTTGGACGACATGCAATTAAACATAAAAAAGACAGAGTACCTGGGACGTGGCTCCCAAACCGACATCAGCGTCAATGGCGAAGAACTGAAGAAGGCCCTGGATGAATACCTCGGATCCGTCATCACCAGTGACGGCAGCACCCTTCCTGACGCTAAAGCACGGGTTAACGTGGCATGGACGAAATGGCGCCAGCTCACTGGGATTCTCTACGACCACCGGATACCCAACCACCTCAAGGCCAAGATTTATAAGACCTGCACTGTGGCCCTTTATGGCACAGAGTGCTGGCCAGCATCGGAGGAACACAAACAAGCCCTTAACATCATGGAGATGCGAATGTGTACGGGCTTAGGGCAAACACGATTGGACCACATAACAGACAAAGATGTCAGCTGGGTGTTGTCCCAATTTAGGAGTAGATGCGCTAAGTGTGACTACGGACAAATCGTACGGAGCAACAAGGATTTAGTGGCCAGAAAGGCGCTGTCCCAAAGGATGCTGATCACGAGGACAACCAAAGATGCGGTGGATCGACTGAAGGAAGACATGAAGATCGTCAATGCTGCCAGGAGGACGCCCTCGACCGTGCCATAGGAAGAAAGCGGTGCAAAAAAAGCAGACCTCGCAGACGAATAGGAGTAACACTAGGATGGAGAAAATGAGCAGCGTATTTAAACTGCTCAGGTAATGTCAATGGCCTATTTCAGGGGTGGATAACATTATTATTTAAAATCGGTCAGAGCTAGAAATGCATCTTCAAATTTACAGGTAAAGCTTCATTGTGCATGAAGACTTTCTATGACAATCCCCCACTACTTTTTATGCACAATAACATGCCTCCCAAAAGAGGTCAACATGTTTTTTTCCCCCAGTGGGAAGTTGTTTCCCTCCCACTGCCAATAACGGTGTGGAAAGAAATGCTCAACAACTTTTGGGTAAACAAATGTTGAGATTTGTTATTTTACAAAAATAAACCCAGTCTGAGAAATATTCACTGGAGTAAAGACGAGCTCCAGCTTCCCTTTCATTATTGCATGCCTCCCAGTAATCCCAGTTAAAAAAAAAAAAAACCACCCATAAGATTATGTAACAAAACTGATATTTATCCCCTTTTTTATTAAAGCATTACATTTGAAGTAGAACCCAATATTATTCAAAAGCGATCACAAATGCTTGCCTAGTCAACATCAGCACTAACCCTGCTGTAGTACCTGAGAGAGTTGCATGGCAAGACAATGATCAGCCCCCCTTCACTAGCCCGCTTCCTGGCAGCTCTTCTCTCAAGCACTCGTACAACGACATTACGTAACAGCAGGCATAAATAATTTACTGCTGCCCGTCAAAGCCCCGGATACCATCAGAAGCGGAGGGAACAATCTTTAGCTTTCATTCGGCGGCCCCTTTTAAGAGGACAAACACCTCTGAGAGGCCTACATACGGCGCATGTTGGTTTTAGACTCAAGGAAAAGAATGGTTTAAAAGATCTGCAAACTTTAAATGAATGTTGTTTAACACTCATTAATTGTTGAGATTCAATGATTATATTGTTTTCCGAGATTTTTAGTTTTAAAAAAAGAATGGAACAAACAAGCAAGTCAGACATAACTACCTTACTATGTTCTTGAGTGATACTAAGAAATCACAAAACAAAAAAAGATTCAGTATTTAACATACTTAACAAAACAAAAAAAGATCATGCAATACAATCAATCAATCAATCAATCGATTTTTATTTATAAAGCGCTTTACAACAACCAAAGTTGATCCAGCGCTTTGCTGGACAGAGACAAAAGTACAGACAAAAAAAAAATACAGGATAATATAACGACCACAGTTACTGTTATTAAATAATTATGTAATTATTCATAAATCAATAAATAGCTATTAAATATTTATAAATACATATTAAATTTGTTACATATTAAAATAATATTATATAAAATAATAATTAAGCAACAAATAAAATTGATTTAAGCACTCTTAAATCAATAAATCACAAATAGTTAATCTGACTCTATGGTAATGCACTCAAGAGTGCTTTAAACAGTCTATACTGTGTTCTAGTGTGCCTAAAAGCCAAATATAACAGTACACGACTAACAAGATGGCGAATATCTTGTCTTTATAAGTCTCAATACATTTACATGTTAGAAGAATGAACCATCATCAGAAAGGCAACAAGTTGTAAACTTCCCTTACCAATGATGATCGCGCACGCGCTCAGAAGTCCAATCTCCTTCTTGAGTGTCACGCGCTCAGGGATGCTGGAGTCTCGTTTAAGCTCGCTATCTTTCATGATGCTCCTCTGAGCCTCCGTCCTTTTCCTCTCTACTCCATCCATTTCAGTGAGCGCACGAACAGAGAGCTGGGCTTCCTCTCTTTAACTCGCTCCAGAGGACTGAGGGACGGTGTAAAGGCCGCGCAGGCGCCGCATCGCGCGCTGTCCGGGCAGAATGTTAACGAGCGCGCGGCATGACTGATTCACACACGCTGATGCAAAGACATGTTCTGACATTTTACAGAACCATAAATTACTTTATGATATTTGCACTTACTTAAAAAAAGAAAAGACACAAATAATGGGCTAATTTATTCATTTATATACACTTTTATTTTATTTTTTTTCTCTCAAAAGGGCAGCAGCAATAACTCAAACAGATATAACCTACAGGCTTCCATAGTTTATGGCATGTTTACTAAAGAACACCAGCTGAAAGGAGAGTGGTACAGGGTGATCCCCACATCCACAGAGGTTTCCTCAAGCTCCCATTCATCCTGAAAGGATCCCCAGTGTGGAATTTAAGAAGTCAAGTCGTGAATTTGTGGCCGCAGCTTTTCTCTGCATGCAGAATAAAGGAGGCCAGTTTTCAGCTGATCTCCCAAGGAAAGCCGTTGAGAGTGAGCTGCTTTGTAGTCCAGCAGGAAGGCTGAAACTCTGCCAGCAGTGTGCGACGCTTAACAGAGGAAGTCGAGCAGAAAACCAATATATCACAGGAGCAACAGAGAGGAGAGGTGGACACAGGGAGAAGATGTACTGCGGAGAGCACACTATATGCCTGCACTCAAACCAGGAGGAAATGCATGTCTCAACTCAATTCAAATTGGCCAAGTCTTAAATCTTATGTGCCAATGATTTTTGTTGTTGTTGTAATTTCATACTGAAGCAAGAAAATCTGAGGTTTATGAGTTCAAATGGTCAACGACACCATTTTGTCAGTGCCAATTAGTGACCTAAATATATGGCAGAATCTTAATTGTATATATTTTTCATTTTGTTTTGTTTTTTGCACAAACTTTAATTACGTATATCCAAATTATCATATAACCGCATTATTACTGAAAATATATATATTTGTTGATGTTCATACATTTTTTTTTTTTTGATTCAAAACCATTATTAAATATTTTGAATTCAATCATGCTTTGCGCAGGGCTGAATTGGGAGAGTAAATGTTGAAATAAAGTGTTATTTTATGCTTCTTCTTTTTTTGCAAGATGAGACTTGGAGAGACTTTTGCTATTTAAAAGTTTCTGCTATGTCCGTGTTTTTAGGGGTGAAGTGTTGATCTTGAGCTTGGTTTAAGGACCCACGAACAAGAATTCAAATGGCTGTAATAATAAAGCAATAATATCGCTCTGGAATGAAACCAGTATAACTCTAGAATGCCAACACCTAACATCACATGTGTAAAGAAAAATAATTTTTAGTTTGTTGTAAATCACAGGACTAAACAATAAGCATTATTTGAATAATTAAATTAAATCAGTTCATTGTTTCAAGTTAGTTGTACATGGTTGATTCAATTTGGTTTGACTTGTTTCAATCACATGGAACCACTGTCTCAGCCAAAAAGCACTTTTTTCTTGTTTTGCCAGAGTCAGGGTAGCTCCAGTATGGGGTTAGAACTGTTGCATTATTCAAAATAGGCTAAATAAGATTGAGATTGACAAATAAATGGAAAGAGATTTACAAAAATTATTTAAATTCACAAATAAATAGACTAAGATACACAAATGAAGGGTTTCCACAAAGATTTGTAAAAAAAAATTCTACAAATAAATAAAATGAGATTTGCAAAAAAAAAAAAAAAAAAAAAAGTGAACGGAAATATTATAAATGTGTTTTATGTCACAAACACAACGCATCTGTGGGTGTTTTAACCCCACAAACAGCACTTCAGCTTAGTTTGAATGAAGCGCCATAGAATAATTCCTTTCAGGGGTGCAACATGAACCTTCCCTCCCCCGAATGTAAAGCAAAAACATGATTGGCTGGAGTGAGAATGTGCTATGATTGGTCAGCGCATGGGTTGTTATCTGATTGGCTTGAGTAAACAGTGGGTGGAGTCCACTTATTTGTCTGCACTTGACCATAGGTCTTGGCACTACAAGTGTTTAAAAATTCACAAATCAATGTAGGCAGAGTTGTGTTTGTCTCTTTTTATTTATATGTGAATTGTATTCATCTTTTGTGGAACTCTTTACATTTATTTATAGATCCTAATCTATTTATTTGTGAATTTGATAAAAAAAAATTGTGAATCTCAATCCATTTATTTGGAATAATGCAGGGGTCCAGACAGCGACCAAATAGTTGCATTTTGCAACCATCTTTACCTGCCGGCGCTTCTACAATTTGTTGGTGCCACCACCACGTTTCCCAACTGATAAGAGCTGCCATTTCTGTAGATTATGAGAAACTTCAAAAGGCAAACAAAACGAACGCAGAATGAAACAACACTACTCGTTTGTTTATCAGCTCGGACCCATATTAGACAGCGTAAGCTCAGAACAGGTTTACTCGTGGGCCGATCTCAATCACGCAAAACTGTTACAAGGTGCTGGGAGATCCAGAGAAAAAGTGTTTGAATTCGCCACATTTTAATAACATCGCTGCGAGATCTAGTGAGAAATGTTCAAATTCAGCGCAGAGTTCTCTGTTATAAAACGTACTCGGTTACTAACGTAACCTCGGTTCTCTCTAGGAGAGGGAACGAGTACTGCGTCGAATCGACGCTACGGGAAAGATATTTCTTTGTCGAGATTGAAGCCTAAAAATTAATCCTTAATTTTGTAATATGTAAAACGCTTTTCTGTAGCATACAACCCTAGGCGGAGCAATACCGCTCGCCCATTGGCTGCTCCGCCAGAAAAGCACAGCCTATGCGTGGCCAGTGACGCTGACCAATGAGGGCGCTTTGCGCCCTTCTGCGTCATCTCCCGCCGAAACAGGCGTGGCCTAGGTCTATAAATACCAAGCATAGCTGCTTCCACTCCGATTTTCGTCACAGAAGCGACACAGCGTGGGCACGCACGGCATGAGACGCAGTACTCGTTCCCTCTCCTAGAGAGAACCGAGGTTACGTTAGTAACCGAGTACGTTCTCTTACGTAGAGTTCTCTCCTACTGCGTCGAATCGACGCTACGGGAACCCTTGTAAGACGCCGTGCGTGTTCTTGGACCGACACAGACACCCAAGGGCGCGCGCACGCGACCCGGCATGCCAGAGCCAACACCAAGAGTTTATAGGGAGAGCGGCTAGAATAGCATCATCCCTTTATAATAGGGCCCCTAAGGGCATAATAGCATATATATGTAAAATAGATATATATGGTGGGGTAATAGCATGCTCATGGGACACATTGTCAGTGAGTGATGCTTAAACATTTTAGTGACCTGGGCCGCCGTGCGGGGCAGGAGCACTATACCTGGTCTTAGACCGAGAGCAGTTTGGCCTGCAACGCAGGAACCTCTAGGTTATAGAACCTTATAAATGTAGACGGGGAGGCCCAGCCTGCCGCCATACAAATATCTTGCAACGAGATTCCGCTATACCAAGCCCACGACGAGGCCATGCCTCTCGTAGAATGTGCTCTGATGCCCAGGGGGCATTCCAAACCTCTAGATGCGTAGGCTAGCGCAATGGCATCCACTACCCATCGAGATAGGCTCTGTTTCGTCGCAGCACGTCCTTTAGAGCGCCCACTGAACGAAACAAGAGCTGCTCCGTCTGTCGAAACACAGCGGAGCGGGACACGTAAGCTCTTAATGCCCTGACCGGGCAAAGGAAGCTATTTCCGTCCTCAGAGGTCGGCAGAGCCGACAGGGAGATGACCTGAGCCCTGAACGGTGTGTTGAGGGACTTAGGTACATACCCATGTCTCGGTTTCAACACGACTATAGAGTCGTTGGGCCCGAACTCCATACAAGAGGCTCTTACTGAGAGCGCTTGCAGATCCCCCATACGCTTCACTGAAGCGAGAGCCAAAAGAAACACGGTCTTGAGAGACAGGTGTTTCATGTCAACTGAGTGAATAGGCTCGAAAGGGGCCCCTTTCATAGCGTTTAACACTGTAGAAAGGTCCCAGACGGGGACTGAAGGAGGCCTTGGAGGATTCAACCTTCTGGCTCCTCTAAGGAAACGTACCACCAGGTCGTTTCTGCCCAGTGCATGGCCAAGCGTCGGATTGACGAACGCTGATATGGCTGCCACATAGACTTTGAGCGTGGATGGGGTCCTACCCTTCTCCAACAGCTCTTGTAGGAAGGAGAGAACCTCCATTTCCCCACACTGAAGAGGTGATAGACCTTGGTCTGAGCACCAGTCAGAGAACACCGACCATTTGGAAGCGTAGAGCCGTCTAGTAGACGGGGCCCTAGCCTGCTCGATCGTGTCTAACACTCCTCTTGGGAGTTTAGCGGGTACCCGTTTATGGCCCACACATGAAGGGACCATAGCTCTGGGCGAGGATGCAAAATCGAGCCCCTGGCCTGCGAGAGAAGGTCCCTCCTCACTGGGATCGGCCACGGAGCAGTACTCTTGAGCTGCATCAAGACTGGGAACCAGGGTTGATTCGTCCAGTATGGTGCGACAAGAAGCACTGAGCATCGGCTTTTTCTGATTCGCTCGAGCACTTGGGGCAGGAGCGAGACAGGGGGAAAAGCATAGAGCGGACGGCGGGGCCAGACTTTGGCCAGCGCGTTCGCGCTCTTTGAAAAGAATTCTGGGCAGTGAGCGTTTTCCTGGTTTGCAAACAGGTCTATCTCCGCTCTGCCGAACTTTTTCCACAGCAGACGCACTGTCTGTGTGTGTAGGGACCATTCTCCTGTCGGAACATTGTTCCGTGAGAGTCTGTCTGGTCCTACATTCAGGCGGCCAGGCACATGGATCGCTCTCAGCGAGCGCAGGTTGTGCTGGGCCCACACCAGTATGCGTTCCGTCAGCCTGTAAAGGTTTCGGGATTTCACGCCACCCTGGCGGTTTATATAGGCTACTACCGACGTGTTGTCCGAACGGACTAGGACGTGGTGTCCCTTTATCCGAGGACAGAAGCGCCTCAGCGCTAAGTCCACTGCCATCATTTCTAGGCAGTTTATGTGCGGTAGTTCGACTCGTTCTGCCCATTGGCCAAAGAACGGTCTGCCTTCGAGCAGTGCTCCCCAGCCTGAGGTGGACGCGTCCGTGGACACCACCTTCAGGCTCGAGGAAGTCCCCAGGCTTACACCTGACCGGTACCAGTCTGACGCTCTCCATGGTGTCAGGGCTGAAACGCATTCCTGATTGACCTTGAGGCGATAATGACCGTGAACCCATGCTCGGCGCGGTACACGCGCTTTCAACCAGAACTGCAGTGGGGCGCATGCGCAGCAGGCCCAACTGCAGAGCTGTCGATGCTGCGGCCATAAGGCCTAGCATTTTTTGAAATCTCTTGAGCGGCACTATATGGCCGCTGCGGAAGGATTTCGCCATCCGCAGGGAATTTTGCCTGCGTTGTGATGACAGTCGAGCCGTCATAGACAGCGAGTTCAGCTCCAGTCCCAAAAAGGAGATCCTTTGACTGGGAAACAGTGAACTTTTCTCCCAATTGACTCTCAGACCTAAGCACTCAAGGTGATCGAGAATTATGGTCTTGTGGCGGCTGAGTTCTGAAGGTGATTGCGCTAGAATCAGCCAATCGTCCAAATAATTCAGAATTCGAATGCCGCGGAGTCTCAGGGGTGCCAGCGCCGCGTCCATGCACACTGTAAATGTACGAGGTGCTAGAGACAGGCCGAATGGCAGGACTGTGTACTGATATGCCTGGCCCTCGAAGGCGAATCTCAAAAATCGCCTGTGACGTGACGCAATCTGTATGTGAAAATACGCGTCTTTCAGATCTATTGCCATAAACCAGTCTCCTCGGCGAACCTGCGCGAGGATAGCTCTGGTCGTGAGCATTCTGAACTTTCGCTTTGTCAGCGCTTTGTTCAGATGCCTGAGATCCAAAATGGGTCTGAGACCCCCGTCTTTTTTCGGGTACCAGAAAATATCTGCTGTACAGACCCCCTTCGCTCTGAGCTTGAGATAGAGGCTCTATGGCCCCTTTGCTCAATAGCTTCGCTATTTCGGCTCGAAGTAGATGTGCTACTTCTGTTTTCACCGTAGTTTCGACTTTCTCCGTGAAACGGGGAGGGCGTCGATGAAACTGTAGCGAATAGCCTCTTTTTATAGTCTCTAGCACCCATTCTGAGACCCCGGGAAGTCTTTCCCATGCATGTGCACGTGTGACTAGGGGTTGAATGTAATCTGGGCCCTGGTCGCGAAATGGCGGCGACACGAGAGCAACCGTGTGCTGTGACATGGACGCCGTGGCGTGTGAGGCGGGGGGCATGTTTAACACAGTATGCATCCCGCGCGCGCTCGGCTCTCTGTGTCGAGAGAGAGCGCGCGGGACGAGTCCCGTAGGGCTCGTTATGCTTGTGAATAAACGTGGGCGCTTGGTGGCGGGCACATTTATAACACCGGGGACACTGTGTTTGTGTACTGACTGACCGTTCGTTAGTTTCGTTTTTACAGAAACCGCGGAACGTACAGTGTGTAGTGGTTGTGGGCACTTGGCAGTGGGCACGCTTACTACATGTAAAGCACAATCAATCTGAGTCGATTTTAAGTGTGCAAACCCTGTGTTGAACGGGGCTGCCCGTAGGGCTCGTATATTTGTGAATAAATGTGGGCGCGTGGTAGCGGGCACATTTATAACACCGGGAATACTGTGTTTGTGAACTGACTGACCGTCCGTTGGTTTCGTTTTTACAGAAAAACCGCGGAACGTGCAGTGTGTAGTGGTTGTGGGCACTGGACAGTGGGCACACTCACTACATGTAAAGTACAGTCGACCTGAGTCGATTTTATGTGTGCAGACCCTGTGTTGTACGGGGCTGTGCTTGCACGGGTTGAAAAACCGGGCTCTGGTCGCGAAATGGCGGCGACACGAGAGCAGTCGTGTGCTGTAACATGGCGTGATGCGGGGGCGCGCCTATCGAGCGGGCAGCCCGCGCGCGCGCTCAGCTCTCTCAGCTGAGAGAGAGAGAGCACGCGGTGCGAGCTCCGTAGAAACCATGTGACATGTAGCTTGTAGTGATTGTGGGCACTTGAAAGCGGGCACGCTCACATACATATAATGCACAATCGACATTGAGTCGATTTTATGTGTGCAAGCCCTGTATTGTGTGGGGCTGTGCTTGTGTGTATGAATGGGCACTGGGTCGTGGGCATACAGTTACACACATTACATCATCGGCTGTGGCCGGGACACCGTGTAGCACAGAGAGTACTGTCTATCAGAACTGACTGACCGTGCATTCGTTTCGTTTTTACAGAAACCACGGGACATGCAGTGTGTAGTGATTGTGGGCACTGAAAAGCGGGCACGTTCACTAACGTACATGTATTGCACAATCGACACGAGTCGATTTTATGTGTGCAAGCCCTGTATTGTGTAGGGCTGTGCTTGTGTGTACGAATGGGCACTGAGTCGTGGGCATTACGGATACACACATCACACCATCGGCCGTGGCCGGGACACCAGAAAATACATTTTCAGATTTACCTGGGGCGTCGTGAAAACGGCGTTTGTGTGCAGGCAAACGGGCATTGATGCCGATTTGGTGACTGCAAAATACACTGGCACGGTCGCGTATGTTGGGACTGTGCGAGCGAGACATTTTAGTGAAATCCGGCCGCGGCGGGATTAAAACACTGTAGCTTCCCTCGAAGCAGATGTGCGCATCCTGGCTGAAGACGGGGCTTTCCGGGACTCCGCGATTTCTTCGTGAATTCAGGAAGAAAAAGGCGCGGGTCGTGAGGACGGTAACGTACGTTCCTCTGCAGAAAAACAGCCATCCAGCCGGTAAGCGCATCGATGCTGTTCTTTCTCCGTCGACGCTCATGAGCGGCGGGGGAGGGGAGATCCTCGGAGCTCGCCCATCCCTCGCTCTCCGAAGCGAGAAGCGAACAGCAGTCGTCATCCCCCTCAGATGCGGCTAGCTGGTCGTCGTCCATGACAGACAAAGCGGCAGGCTGCGGCTTTTGTTCGTCGAAGAGCGACTCCAGCGAAGCGGAGAGAGGAGCTAGCGGCGGCGGCGGCGAGCTCCTCGTGACGGGGGGTTCCGGAACCCGCTGAGCGCGGCGCTTTTTACGGCGCGGCGCTACAGGGGGTGGGTTAGCAGCTTCGGTGAAAAGATGCCAGGCGAGTCCGCAGAGTCGCGATGGGCATCATTTCGCAATGATGGCAGCCGCCATCACCGAGAGCGACAGCTGCATGATCCTCGCCCAAGCAGGAAACACAAGCACGTGGTCCCCGTCGATGAGCGCAGCTCGGCAGGAGCCGCAGGAAACACGAGACATCTTTAAAAAGACGCTCGCTGCTCTTTGTGAGAAAAAGTGTGTGACGCAGTAGGCGAACACACACACAAAACACACACAAAGTGATAAAAGGATATATCCACGCCGGAGAAGCGCAGCAGGGAACGGCGGCTGAAGGCGGCGATGACCAGCGGCTTCAGGTAAGGGCTCGTCCTGCTGAGGTGCTGTATCAGACGGCTGTGGTGGCTCGAATCCGGTCCTACGATGCGTGTAGCTTCGTGAAGTAAAGAAAATCGGAGTGGAAGCAGCTATGCTTGGTATTTATAGACCTAGGCCACGCCTGTTTCGGCGGGAGATGACGCAGAAGGGCGCGAAGCGCCCTCATTGGTCAGCGTCACTGGCCACGCATAGGCTGTGCTTTTCTGGCGGAGCAGCCAATGGGCGAGCGGTATTGCTCCGCCTAGGGTTGTATGCTACAGAAAAGCGTTTTACATATTACAAAATTAAGGATTAATTTTTAGGCTTCAATCTCGACAAAGAAATATCTTTCCCGTAGCGTCGATTCGACGCAGTAGGAGAGAACTCTACGTAAGAGAACCATAGATATCAGATCAAACTAGCGCTGATGTGGAAACCAGGAGAAACATTGTGCCATTAATGAACAAGTTCTAGAAGTCATTCACCATGGATTTAATCTAATAACGCTAACTGTAACCATGGTATTGTGGCAGAAATATATATTTTTTCTTTTTCTTTTAAACAGTGAAATTCACTTCAGGGTTCGTAACAACCTTTTGAGAGTGAAATTCACCTTTTCTCAGCACTTAAAAGTGATAATAAACAGAGCAATTCCAATAGTGTCCTCGCACCATCGGTGCTCGGGCCCTAAATAATATCCAGTTCAAATGTTATTTTTAATGTGATGACCAAAACTCACCCTAAAAAAATGACATTAAATGACCACTATAACCAGTAGATGGGAGAGGAGGAGCACTTATTTTCCCACACATTTAGCTTTGAAATGTATATTTAGATATTATGAAATCCCTATTATAAGCCGCGTTTCCACCGAAATTACCCGGAACAATTTGTCCCAGGAACTTTTTTTGTCCCAGACCGGTTGCTTTCTGCGTTTACACCGCGGTCTAAAGTACCGGGGAGATTATAACTGCGCGCGACTGCTCCTCCCAGTGTGCGACGGACAGTAGGCCTAATCAGTTTTGAGCGCCACATTTATAATAATTCAAACTGTGCTGCAGTTGTTTGTGATGTATTGGTTTACTAACGAGGTAATTAACAAAACGGCAGAAAAGAGACGAGCACTGATATTGCTCTGACTATTACGGACATTGAGCGTGAGATGGCTGGGACGAACGCGCTGAAAATGTCCTCTTCCACAAATACGCTTAATAAAGCCTGAACCTCGTCGTCGGTCCAGCTGTGTGTTTTTTTATTTATTAAATTCCAGATTTGCAGACAGACTCTTACTGCATGAAGCCACGAACCGCAATAGATTTTTAAAAATGCCGGTTAAAATAAAATGCTGTGTGGAGTCATCCAATAAAAATGCGGCGTGAACACAACCAATCAGCATGTTCAGCGCACAAGTCCCGCCCCCGAAAGTTCCTGAACTTTGAAAAAGTACTACCTCGCCAGCAGGAACTTTCGGACGGGGAAATATTTACCCGGAACTTCATTTAGACCCTGATTCCTGCGGTGTAAACACACAGAGTACCAGCCCAAAGTTCCTAGTTCCTGGGGAAAGTTCCCGCGGTGGAAACGCGGCTATAAAATATCAAATCATGAGGAAAAACATTTGAGTAAATTTATGAATAAATTCTCTAATTTATTTTCACATTTTATTCTACAACATAAAATACTCAAAACTCATCAAGTCACTAGATGCTTTCACAGCCTCATTGTGTTTATAATCAAACTATTATACCTCAAACTTTCAGGAAAAATGTTTTAAACAAAGACTGAAAGAGTTGTTAGAAGCTCAGTGATGGTGACGCTGAAGTCATGTGACCGTGTTTTAGTTTGTTTATAGTTTCTAGTGTTCAATTGAAAAAAGATGAACAGAACGTGTAAGGCAAGGCAAGGCAAGTTTATTTATATAACACATTTCATACACTATGGCAATTCAGAAAATAATTACAATAATCACAAAATAAGGAGGGTTTTATTGAGGGAATCAGTGTAATGTGAACTTCCGGCTCGGCCCACATAAACACGTCACCCTGCAGAGCTGCATATCAGTGGCGTCCTCCAGTTCTAGGGCGCCGCGCGTGCGCTGAAGATTTGTTCCGTATACAAAAATCTAAATTCAAATTTTAGGGTTCACATAAACACAACTTTCAGAATCTGAAATCAGGAGGAATTCTTTCGGACTGACAAAAATGAGTGCATGTAATAAATACCTAATGTGGTTTCAAGCCCTACTGTACAACGAACAAAATTAAATATTGTTATATATTCTAATGTTTCTGGAAAAAGTATGTGATGATGTTTTTGTGTAACTTATACAGGTGAAATAAATAAATAAGTGAAAAAAATAGACCACAACAGCTCACACTGAAATGGGGTGAAGAACAAAGTAGATGCAACTGAGTCTTCAGCGCCACCTTCTGTCAAATGCAGAAATTAATATAATATGTGGCAAAATTCGAACTAGCCAATATTACTGTGCATTTTACTATTTCATAAACAATGACAGTTTCATAGAAATTAATTGGCAATGTTAGAGCAATTAAATCCAAGGCACAGTTTAAAATCTGCTTAAATGGGGTTTATTCGCTTACTTCAGCTCGGGACAGCCTGCATTTCTATGTGAACTGGTTGTGGAGGAAGGCTGTGATCTGCTGGGCTGTGGCCTGTCCCACTATGGGCTCGAGTTCGTGGACTGAAGCCCCGCTGAGCTGATGGATGCTGGGAAACTTCTGGAGGAGCAGCATGGCCTTCACCTTTCCAACGCCGGGAATCTGCTGAACCAGACTCAACACCGCCGGCTCCAGCAGCCTGGACACACTCTTCCTGCGGAACGGGTTCTCCTTGTGCTCCCCGAGAACCTGCGGAGGGGGACAAGTGCCTTTGAACAGCACTGAAACTTGCAATGTTTTGCATGCTATTCAAAATAAACTTATGAGTATCAGAGTTTATTGAGCAAAAAACAAACTGCTAATTCCACCGCTGACCTGAAAATCAGTGCATGATGCTATACGTAAAAGAGTCACATCTGCATGTTAAAGTGCGCTGTGGAGAAATAAAGTGACGGCGTGGCACCGAAGTGCTAGTGACTGACCAGCTGTGTGATGAGCTGAGCAGCTTCAGCAACGGTGGACACGGGCAGCAGAGTCAGACCCAGCTCCAGCACCACGAACTTCTGCAGCTCGCCGAAGTACTGCTCGCTCAGACGGGTCTTCTCCACGATCACCACACCCTGGAGACCAGTGTTCGCCTGCAGGAGGAACGCTCGGGACGTCAGCCGGGTTTCAATGACAACACTGAAGCATTGACGAAAGCGGTTCAAAATCGGTTATTTACATTTCTGAACCGGACGATCTTCCTCCTGTAGCCGTTTCCTGCCACCAGATCACCTTCTGACACATAGAGGACGCAGGTCTTATCCCCGAGACAGAAGTCCACAACACCCAGCTCCTCCTCGAAGATCATCTTCACACTGCCTGCAAGACAGAGCCGGTTACTACACACACACACACACACAC
>JARPMJ010003647.1:82500-89110 GCA_033366665.1 Phoxinus dragarum
AGGAGAGGCGTTCAGGAGCCTCGCGGGAACTGGTTTGCTGTCCATAGATGTAGAAGAAACCAGTAACAGTTCATGCGTTCAGACCAGTGGTGCACTACGACCACAAGCTACAAACAAAAATATCTCTCAAAGCAGTTCAAAAACATATTCGCCTTCAATTAACGAGTTATTCTTTAATAATGGACGCGTATTATTAACGACAGTTATATTATATACGTATTATATATATTATATATTATATAGCGTATTATATACGACAGTAAACTATCTTTTTGTTCTGTTTTGTTTTATCTTAAACAATCTACCATTTCCGAGTCAAAACCATAGACTGTAAAAAGGTCAACAACACTGAGTCTCGTCAAATCTCGCGCCCGTTTTACCCCGCAAATATCGCGATGCTTCTTTTGCATCACGCTGTCGCTTATTGGCTGATGTGAGTCCATTTAAACAGTTGAATCCTTACAAGAGCGTTTAGAGTTTATTCACTATTCAGCGAAAGGGTTGATGGATTAATCTCGCTTGAAGATTTATAGAGCAGTCTGTGTGGCGCATTTTAAGGTAAGTCAAGAGAATGTGTTATTTCGGACGGTCAATGTTAACTGAATTAAATCGTAAATTTGAATATATGTATCTTAAACAAATTTTATAACATGCATTTCCGAATAACATGCAGATTGAAGTCCAATGCAGTTTGTAAAGTCAACGATGCACGATGTATTAGTGAGATCATGTGTGCAATCTGAACGTTTTCACTGTCTGTGATTCCAGTCAGCTGTGAGAGCCAAGCCCGGGCATGTTCCAATCGCACTATCCAGCGCCAGACCACAGTATACTACCGTACACGTGCACACTTAAACTAATGCCACACTAATATACTGGCAATGGTGCACGCTTAAACTAATGCCACACTTGTATACTGGCAATAGTGCACGCTTAAACTAATGCCACACTAATATACTGGCAATAGTGCACGCTTAAACTAATGCCACACTTGTATACTGGCAATAGTGCACGCTTAAATTAATGCCACACTAATATACTGGCAATAGTGCACGCTTAAACTAATGCCACACTAGTATACTGGCAATAGTGCACGCTTAAAACTAATGCCACACTAGTATACTGGCAATGGTACACACTTAAAACTAATGCCACACTTTTATACTGGCAATGGTGCACGCTTAAACTAATGCCACACTAGTATACTGGCAATAGTGCACGCTTAAACTAATGCCACACTAGTATACTGGCAATAGTGCACACTTAAACTAATGCCACACTAGTATACTGGCAATGGTACACGCTTAAACTAATGCCACACTAGTATACTGGCAATGGTGCACACTTAAACTAATGCCACACTAGTATACTGGCAATAGTGCACGCTTAAACTAATGCCACACTAGTATACTGGCAATGGTGCACACTTAAACTAATGCCACACTAGTATACTGGCAATAGTGCACGCTTAAACTAATGCCACACTAGTATACTGGCAATGGTGCACACTTAAACTAATGCCACACTAGTATACTGGCAATGGTGCACACTTAAACTAATGCCACACTAGTATGCTGGCAATAGTGCACGCTTAAACTAATGCCACACTTTTATACTGGCAATGGTGCACGCTTACACTAATGCCACACTAGTATACTGGCAATAGTGCACGCTTAAATTAATGCCACACTAGTATACTGGCAATAGTGCACGCTTAAACTAATGCCACACTAGTATACTGGCAATAGTGCACGCTTAAACTAATGCCACACTAGTATACTGGCAATGGTACACACTTAAACTAATGCCACACTAGTATACTGGCAATAGTGCACGCTTAAACTAATGCCACACTAGTATACTGGCAATAGTGCACGCTTAAACTAATGCCACACTTTTATACTGGCAATGGTGCACGCTTAAACTAATGCCACACTAGTATACTGGCAATAGTGCACGCTTAAACTAATGCCACACTAGTATACTGGCAATAGTGCACACTTAAACTAATGCCACACTAGTATACTGGCAATGGTACACGCTTAAACTAATGCCACACTAGTATACTGGCAATAGTGCACACTTAAACTAATGCCACACTAGTATACTGGCAATGGTGCACGCTTAAACTAATGCCACACTAGTATACTGGCAATAGTGCATGCTTAAACTAATGCCACACTAGTATACTGGCAATGGTACACGCTTAAACTAATGCCACACTAGTATACTGGCAATAGTGCACGCTTAAACTAATGCCACACTAGTATACTGGCAATGGTGCACACTTAAACTAATGCCACACTAGTATACTGGCAATAGTGCACGCTTAAACTAATGCCACACTAGTATACTGGCAATAGTGCACACTTAAAACTAATGCCACACTAGTATACTGGCAATAGTGCACACTTAAACTAATGCCACACTAGTATACTGGCAATGGTACACGCTTAAACTAATGCCACACTAGTATACTGGCAATAGTGCACACTTAAACTAATGCCACACTAGTATACTGGCAATGGTGCACGCTTAAACTAATGCCACACTAGTATACTGGCAATAGTGCACGCTTAAACTAATGCCACACTAGTATACTGGCAATGGGACACGCTTAAACTAATGCCACACTTTTATACTGGCAATGGGACACGCTTAAACTAATGCCACACTTTTATACTGGCAATGGTGCACGCTTAAACTAATGCCACACTAGTATACTGGCAATGGTGCACGCTTAAACTAATGCCACACTAGTATACTGGCAATAGTGCACGCTTAAACTAATGCCACACTAGTATACTGGCAATGGGACACGCTTAAACTAATGCCACACTTTTATACTGGCAATGGTGCACGCTTAAACTAATGCCACACTAGTATACTGGCAATAGTGCACGCTTAAACTAATGCCACACTAGTATACTGGCAATGGTACACGCTTAAACTAATGCCACACTAGTATACTGGCAATAGTGCACGCTTAAACTAATGCCACACTAGTATACTGGCAATGGTACACGCTTAAACTAATGCCACACTAGTATACTGGCAATAGTGCACGCTTAAACTAATGCCACACTAGTATACTGGCAATGGTACACACTTAAACTAATGCCACACTTTTATACTGGCAATGGTGCACGCTTAAACTAATGCCACACTAGTATACTGGCAATAGTGCACGCTTAAACTAATGCCACACTAGTAAAATGGCAATGGTACACGCTTAAAACTAATGCCACACTAGTATACTGGCAATAGTGCACACTTAAACTAATGCCACACTAGTATACTGGCAATGGTGCACCGCTTAAACTAATGCCACACTAGTATACTGGCAATGGTACACGCTTAAACTAATGCCACACTAGTATACTGGCAATAGTGCACACTTAAACTAATGCCACACTAGTATACTGGCAATAGTGCACGCTTAAACTAATGCCACACTAGTATACTGGCAATAGTGCACGCTTAAACTAATGCCACACTAGTATACTGGCAATAGTGCACACTTAAACTAATGCCACACTAGTATACTGGCAATGGTGCACGCTTAAACTAATGCCACACTAGTATACTGGCAATAGTGCACGCTTAAACTAATGCCACACTAGTATACTGGCAATAGTGCACGCTTAAACTAATGCCACACTAGTATACTGGCAATAGTGCACGCTTAAACTAATGCCACACTAGTATACTGGCAATGGTGCACGCTTAAACTAATGCCACACTAGTATACTGGCAATAGTGCACACTTAAACTAATGCCACACTAGTATACTGGCAATAGTGCACACTTAAACTAATGCCACACTAGTATACTGGCAATAGTGCACACTTAAACTAATGCCACACTAGTATACTGGCAATGGTGCACGCTTAAACTAATGCCACACTAGTATACTGGCAATAGTGCACACTTAAACTAATGCCACACTAGTATACTGGCAATGGTGCACGCTTAAACTAATGCCACACTAGTATACTGGCAATAGTGCACGCTTAAACTAATGCCACACTAGTATACTGGCAATAGTGCACGCTTAAAACTAATGCCACACTAGTATACTGGCAATAGTGCACACTTAAACTAATGCCACACTAGTATACTGGCAATGGTGCACGCTTAAACTAATGCCACACTAGTATACTGGCAATGGTGCACGCTTAAACTAATGCCACACTAGTATACTGGCAATAGTGCACGCTTAAACTAATGCCACACTAGTATACTGGCAATAGTGCACGCTTAAACTAATGCCACACTAGTATACTGGCAATAGTGCACACTTAAACTAATGCCACACTAGTATACTGGCAATAGTGCACACTTAAACTAATGCCACACTAGTATACTGGCAATAGTGCACACTTAAACTAATGCCACACTAGTATACTGGCAATGGTGCACGCTTAAACTAATGCCACACTAGTATACTGGCAATAGTGCACGCTTAAACTAATGCCACACTAGTATACTGGCAATAGTGCACGCTTAAACTAATGCCACACTAGTATACTGGCAATGGTGCACGCTTAAACTAATGCCACACTAGTATACTGGCAATAGTGCACACTTAAACTAATGCCACACTAGTATACTGGCAATAGTGCACACTTAGACTTGATGTGAAGTGGTTGATTTTCTGATATGCCTTTTTCTGATTTGTAGACTAAGTCGCCATAATTAATAACCATAAGAGTTGAGAATATAGGGTGGTTAAATTCAAATGCTCAGTATGCCACACACGTTATACATGTAGTAGCATTATTGTTGCTTGTAGCTAGCATTTTCCGGATCCGAAAATAAGGGAAGTATGTGATGTCTTTCAAACCTTTTGTTCCCTCCTGATGTTGTGTGTTCTTGTGCTCTGTGTGCAGGGTCGTTTCTGAGCATGGGTCTCTGGTTTGTGACGCTGTGGCTGTTAAGTATGCAGTACGGTGAGGTAGAAGCTTTCTTTGACTGGCTGAAGAAGCCAGAACCAGCTCCAGAACCAGCTCCTCCTCCTCCAGAGCCGGTCTCCTCTATTCTGCTGCAGGGAGAGACCCCTGCCTTCGAGATGAGCGTTGTTGATGAGAAGTTTTTGGCTGAAGCGAAGCAGATGGATCTCAGTCCTCTGGACAGCTGCCATTTCAGGGTGAGCTCATGTCTTCACTATTATAGCATGACTCTTTTAGCAATGTTGAGTCCACAGCAGAGGCTGAGATGTAAGTTAACTTATTTATTAAGTATATGATGGGATGTTTGAAGAATTCCACAAAAATTAAATCAGTGTGCGTGGCACCACATTCACCAGATAAAAAATAAAGTAAACGTTGCTTAAAGATTTAAAGGGATAGTTCACGAAGAAAAAAAGTAATTTAATTACTCGCCTTCATGTTGTCCCAAACCCGTAAGACTTTCCTTCATCTTCGGAACAGAAATGAAGATATGTCATTGACCGGTACGCTACTACTACTTGGACGTTTCAAAAAGTGCTTTTGGAGATTGAAACTAATCCATATTAATTGAGTTGGTTTGTCCAATTTTTTGAAGAGACTCTTTTTATATGATAAAGATTGAATTTGTTTTATTCACATATAAACATTCATCAACTCGCAGATCAGATGTAAACAGAAGCTCAAGCATGCTCCCTTGAACCAATGAGGTTCGTTTGAGCTTCTGCTAGAACCAATGAGGTTCAATCTTGTCACACTGCACATTTGAGCTTTTTCCAATCACAGTTTGAAGAAAAGTTTTTTTTCATGACTTTGTTACTTCCTACTTTTTTCCATAGCCTATGTAAGGGAGTGGAATTGTCAAACAAGCGCTCCTCTGCCGCCATCTTCTGGTTATAGTGGTTATTTATATATAGTGGTCTTTTTTTTAAGAAGTCCCCCTATGGTTTAAATCAAGCTTTTAATGTTGTATATGTCTGTGGAAAAAATATATAAATAGACTAATATTAACTAACTGAATTTGAACAAAAACAAAGTAAAATTTGAAGCAAGTAAATTAATAATTAAATTGATGTAACATAATATCAAAATAAATATTTCCCAAATAATATTGTACTTGAATTTATAATAATTTTTAAAGTATTAATGTATATGAAATTATATTAGCTGCTTTGTAAATCTTAGATTGGGGGTCCCTCTCATGACGATGATCATATATATATATATATATATATATATATATATATATATATATATATATATACTTTTTTGGGTTTGTTTTGTATGATGCGTGAGGTTTTGTTAATATCTGTATAACACCTATTAAAAAAATGAATTATATATATATATAATTTATTTTTTAATAGGTGTTATACAGATATTAACAAAATCTCACGCATCATACAAAACAAACCCAAAAAATGTGTAAAAGACATAAAACGTACATTATACAACAATTATTTGATATTATATATATAAAATATATTTATATTTATATAGAGCTTGTATCACACATTCAACATAAGTTATTGTGTTGTACGCTAAAAAAAAAATATATATTTTTTTTATGATGTTTTTTTGGGACGGATTGATGATGATCATATTTGAGTGTCTGTCCTCTGAAAGATTGAAAACCCTTGTTTTAGGGTTTCTCTTATGTT
>JARPMJ010003648.1:0-17500 GCA_033366665.1 Phoxinus dragarum
TGTCGAGATTGAAGCCTAAAAATTAATCCTTAATTTTGTAAATATTGTTAAAACGCTTTTCTGTAGCATACAACCCCTAGGCGGAGCAAATCGCTCAGCCATTGGCTGCTCCGCCAGAAAAGCACAGCCTATGCGAGGCCAGAGACGCTGACCAATGAGGGCGCTTCGCGCCCTTCTGCGTCATCTCCCGCCGAAACAGGCGTGGCCTAGGCCTATAAATACGAGCATAGCTGTCTAACACACTGAGTTTCGTCACGAAAGCGACGCAGCGTGGACACGCATGGCATGAGACGCAGTACTCGTTCCTCTCCTAGAGAGAACCGAGGTTACGTTAGTAACCGAGTACGTTCTCTTACGTAGAGTTCTCTCGTACTGCGTCGAAGAACGCTACGGGAACCCTATGTAACCCGCCATGCGTGTTCTTGGACCGACACAGACACCTAAGGGCGCGCGCGCCCTGGCATACAGTGCCTACCCCAAGAAGTATAGGGAGAGCGGCTAAAAATAGCATCATCCCTTTATAGTAGTGCCTCCAAGGGCATAATAACATATATATGAAATATATATGAGGGGTAATAGCATGCTCATGGGACACATTGTCAGTGAGTGATGCTTAAACATTGAAGTGACCTGGGCCGCAACGCGGGGCAGGAACACCAACATAGTCTTCTAGACCGAGAGCAGTTTAGCCTGCAACGCAGGAACCTCTAGGTTATAGAACCGTATAAATGTAGACGGGGAGGCCCAGCCTGCCGCCATACAAATATCTTGTAACGAGATTCCGCTATACCAAGCCCACGAAGAGGCCATGCCTCTCGTAGAATGTGCTCTGATGCCCAGGGGGCATTCCAAACCTCTAGATGCGTAGGCTAGCGCAATGGCATCCACTACCCATCGAGATAGACTCTGTTTCGTCGCGGCTCGCCCTTTAGAGCGCCCACTGAACGAAACAAAGAGCTGCTCCGTCTGCCGAAAAACAGCGGAGCGGGACACATAAGCTCTTAATGTCCTGAACGGGCAAAGGGAGCTATTTCCGTCTTCCGAGGCCGGCAGGGCCGCCAGGGAAATGACCTGAGCCCTGAACGGTGTGTTGAGGGACTTAGGTACATATCCATGCTTCGGTTTCAACCACGACTACAGAGTCGTTTGGTCCGAACTCCATACAAGAAGCTCTAACTGAGAGCGCTTGCAAATCCCCCACGCGCTTCACCGAAGCGAGAGCCAAAAGAAAACACGGTCTTGAAAGACAGGTGTTTCATGTCAACTGAGTGAATAGGCTCAAAAGGGGCCCCTTTCATAGCGTTCAACACTGTAGAAAGGTCCCAAACGGGGACTGAAGGAGGCCTTGGAGGGTTTAACCTCCTGGCTCCTCTAAGGAAAACGGACCACCAGGTCGTTCTGCCCAGTGCATGGCCAAGCGTCGGAATTAACGAACGCAGATATGGCAGCTACATAGACTTTGAGCGTGGATGGGGTCCTACCTTCTCCAACAGCTCTTGTAGGAAGGAGGAGAACCTCCGTTTCCCCACACTGAAGAGGTGATAGACCTTGGTCTGAGCACCAGTCAGAGAACACCGACCATTTGGAAGCGTAGAGCCGTCTAGTAGACGGGCCCTAGCCTGCTCGATCGTGTCTAACACTCCTCTTGGGAGTTTAGCGGGTACCCGTTTATGGCCCACACATGAAGGGACCATAGCTCTGGGCGAGGATGCAAAATCGAGCCCCTGGCCTGCGAGAGAAGGTCCCTCCTCACTGGGATCGGCCACGGAGCAGTACTCTTGAGCTGCATCAAGACTGGGAACCAGGGTTGATTCGTCCAGTATGGTGCTACAAGAAGCACTGAGCATCGGCTTTCTCTGATTCGCTCGAGCACTTGGGGCAGGAGCGGGACAGGGGGGGAAAAGCATAGAGCGGACGGCGGGGCCAGACTTTGGCCAGCGCGTTCGCGCTCTTTGAAAAGAATTCTGGGCAGTGAGCGTTTTCCTGGTTTGCAAACAGGTCTATCTCCGCTCTGCCGAACTTTTTCCACAGCAGACGCACTGTCTGTGTGTGTAGGGACCATTCTCCTGTCGGAACATTGTTCCGTGAGAGTCTGTCTGGTCCTACATTCAGGCGACCAGGCACATGGATCGCTCTCAGCGAGCGCAGGTTGTGCTGGGCCCATACCAGTATGCGTTCCGTCAGCCTGTAAAGGTTTCGGGATTTCACGCCACCCTGGCGGTTTATATAGGCTACTACCGACGTGGTTGTCCGAACGGACTAGGACGTGGTGTCCCTTTATCCGAGGACAAAAGCGCCTCAGCGCTAAGTCCACTGCCATCATTTCTAGGCAGTTTATGTGCGGTTAGTTCGACTCGTTCTGCCCACTGGCCAAAGAACGGTCTGCCTTCGAGCAGTGCTCCCCAGCCTGAGGTGGACGCGTCCGTGGACACCACCTTCAGGCTCGAGGAAGTCCCCAGGCTTACACCTGACCGGTACCAGTCTGACGCTCTCCATGGTGTCAGGGCCTGAAACGCATTCCTTATTGACCTTGAGGCGATAATGACCGTGACCCATGCTCGGCGCGGTACACGCGCTTTCAACCAGAACTGCAGTGGGCGCATGCGCAGCAGGCCCAACTGCAGAGCTGTCGATGCTGCGGCCATAAGGCCTAGCATTTTTTGAAATCTCTTGAGCGGCACTATATGGCCGCTGCGGAAGGATTTCGCCATCCGCAGGGAATTTTGCCTGCGTTGTGATGACAGTCGAGCCGTCATAGACAGCGAGTTCAGCTCCAGTCCCAAAAAGGAGATCCTTTGACTGGGAAACAGTGAACTTTTCTCCCAATTGACTCTCAGACCTAAGCACTCGAGGTGATCGAGAATTATGGTCTTGTGGCGGCTGAGTTCTGAAGGTGGATTGCGCTAGAATCAGCCAATCGTCCAAATAATTCAGAATTCGAATGCCGCGGAGTCTCAGGGGTGCCAGCGCCGCGTCCATGCACACTGTAATGTACGAGGTGCTAGAGACAGGCCGAATGGCAGGACTGTGTACTGATATGCCTGGCCCTCGAAGGCGAATCTCAAAAATCGCCCTGTGACGTGACGCGATCTGTATGTGAAAATACGCGTCGTTCAGATCTATTGCCATAAACCAGTCTCCTCGGCGAAACCTGCGCGAGGATAGCTCTGGTCGTGAGCATTCTGAACTTTCGCTTTGTCAGCGCTTTGTTCAGATGCCTGAGATCCAAAATGGGTCTGAGACCCCCGTCTTTTTTTTTTTTTTTTTTTTTTTTGGTACCAGAAAATATCTGCTGTACAGACCCCCTTCGCTCTGAGCTTGAGATAGAGGCTCTATGGCCCCTTTGCTCAATAGCTTCGCTATTTCGGCTCGAAGTAGATGTGCTACTTCTGTTTTCACCGTAGTTTCGACTTTCTCCGTGAAACGGGGAGGGCGTCGATGAAACTGTAGCGAATAGCCTCTTCTTATAGTCTCTAGCACCCATTCTGAGACCCCGGGAAGTCTTTTCCCATGCATCTGCACATGTGACTAGGGGTTTGAATGTAATCTGGGCCCTGGTCGCGAAATGGCGGCGACGCGGAGAGCAACCGTGTGCTGTAACATGGACGCCGTGGCGTCTGAGGCGGCGGGCATGTTTAACACAGTGTGCATCCCGCGCGTGCTCGACTCTCTGAGTTGAAAGAGAGAGCGCGCGCTCGTTATATTTGTGAATAAATGTGGGCACGTGGTAGCGGGCACAATTATAACACCGGGAATACTGTGTTTGTGAACTGACTGATCGTTCGTTGGTTTCGTTTTTACAGAAACCGCGGAGCGTGCAGTGTGTAGTGGTTGTGGGCACTGGACAGTGGGCACGCTCACTACATGTAAAGCACAATCGACCTGAGTCGATTTTTATGTGTGCAGACCCTGTGTTGTACGGGGCTGTGCTTGCACGGGTTGAAAAACCGGGCTCTGGTCGCGAAATGGCGGCGACACGAGAGCAGTCGTGTGCTGTAACATGGGCGCCATTGCAGCGTATGATGCGGGGGGCGCGCTTAATCGAGCGGGCAGCGCTCAGCTCTCTCAGCTGAGAGAGAAGAGAGGGCGTGCGCGGTGCGAGCCCCGTACGGCTCGGCATGTTTGAGAATAAATGTGGGTGCGTGACGCGGGTACATTTATAGCACTGGGAGTACTGTCTATTAGAACTGACTGACCGTGCATCGGTTTCGTTTCATAGAAACCGTGTGACATGTAGCTTGTAGTGATTGTGGGCACTAGAAAGCGGGCACGCTCACTACATATGATGCACAATTGACATTGAGTCGATTTCATGTGTGCAAGCCCTGTATTGTGTGGGGCTGTGCTTGTGTGTACGAATGGGCACTGGGTCGTGGGCATACAGTTACACACATTACATCATCGGCTGTGGCCGGGACACCGTTGTAGCACAGAGAGTACTGTCTGTCAGAACCGACTGACCGTGCATTCGTTTCGTTTTTACAGAAACCACGGGACATGCAGTGTGTAGTGATTGTGGGCACTGAAAAGCGGGCACGTTCACTAACTTACATGTGATGCACAATCGACACGAGTCGATTTTATGTGTGCAAGCCCTGTATTGTGTAGGGCTGTGCTTGTGTGTACGAATGGGCACTGGGTCGTGGGCATTACGGATACACACATCACACCATCGGCCGTGGCCGGGGACACCAGAAAATACATTTTCAGATTTCCTGGGGCGTCGTGAAACGGCGTTTGTGTGCAGGCAAACGAGCATTGATGCCGATTTGGTGACTGCAAAAATACACTGGCACGGTCGCGTATGTTGGGACTGTGCGAGCGAGACATTTTAGTGAAATCCGGCCGCGGCGGGATTTTAACACTGTAGCTTTCCTCGAAGCAGAAAGTGCGCACCTGGCTGAAAACGGGGCTTTCCGGGACTCCGCGATTTCTTCGTGAATTCAAGAAGAAAAAGGCGCGGGTCGTGAGGACGGTAACGTACGTTTCTCTGCAGAAAAGCAGCCATCCAGCCGGGTAAGCGCATCGATGCTGGTCTTTCTCCGTCGACGCTCACGAGCGGCGGGGGAGGGGAGATCCTCGGAGCTCGTCCATCCCTCGCTACCCGAAGCGAGGAGAGAACAGCCGTCGTCCTCCACAGACGCGGCTTCACTTTCCTCGTCCATGACGGACGCGGCGGCACACAGCGGCCATTGTCCGTCGGTCAGAGAGTCCAGCGAAGCGGGCGGAGAAGCTGGCGGCAGCAGCGGCGAGCACCTCGTGGTGGAGGGAGGTTCCGGGCTCCGCTGAGCACGGCGCTTTTCACGGCGCGGCACTGCAGCGGGCGGAAAGATGCAGCTTCAGTAAATGAACGCCAGGCGAGTCCGCAGAGTCACCGAGGCATCAAATCACAGTGATGGCAGCCGCCATCGACGAGAGCTGAAGCTGCGTGATCCTCACAGGCAGGAAACACAAGCACGTGGTCCCCGTCGCTGAGCGGGGCTCTACACGAGGCACAGGAGGTGCGAGGCATCTTGAAAAAGACGCTCGGCTCTTTTAGTGGTGGGAAAAACTGTGTGACGCGACGGCGAACACACACACAAAACACACACACCTAAGTAAAGGATATTCCACGCCGGAGAAGCGCAGCAGGGAACGGCGGCTGGAAGGCGTCGAGGACCAGCGGCTTCAGGTAAGAGGCGCGTCCTGCTGAGGTGCTTGTTCCAAACGGCTGTGGCGGCTCGACTCCAGTCCAACGATGCGTTGTAGCTTCGTGAAGAATAGAAAATCAGTGTGGAAGACAGCTATGCTCATATTTATAGGCCTAGACCACGCCCGTTTCGGCGGGAGGTGACGCAGAGGGCGCGAAGCGGTCCTCATTGGTCAGCGTCACTGGCCTCGCATAGGCTGTGCTTTTCTGGCGGAGCAGCCAATGGGCGCGTGATTTGCTCCGCCTAAGGTTGTATGCTACAGAAAAGCGTTTTACATATATACAAAATTAAGGATTAATTTTAGGCTTCAATCTCGAAAAAGAAATATCTTTCCCGTAGCGTCTCTTCGACGCAGTAGGAGAGAACTCTACGTAAGAGAACTGCGTATCATATGCACGTTAAAACTGCGTGTCATATGCACGTAAAAACTGCGTGTCATATGCATGTAAAAACTGCGTATCATATGCACGTAAAAACTGTGTATCATATGCCATGTAAAAACTGCGTATCATATGCATGTAAAAACTGCGTATCATATGCACGTAACAACTGCGTATCATATGCACGTAAAAACTGTGTATCATATGCATGTAAAAACTGCGTATCATATGCATGTTAAAAACTGCGTATCATATGCACGTAAAAACTGCGTATCATATGCATGTAAAAACTGCGTATCATATGCACGTAAAACACTGCGTATCATATGCATGTACAAACTGCGTATCATATGCATGTAAAAAACTGCGTATCATATGCATGTAAAAACTGCGTGTCATATGCACGTAAAAACTGCGTATCATATGCACGTAAAAACTGTGTATCATATGCATGTAAAAACTGTGTATCATAGCATGTACAAACGTGCGTGTCAAATGTACGTAAAAACTGCGTATCATATGCATGTAAAAACTGTGTATCATATGCACGTAAAAACTGCGTATCATATGCACGTAAAAACTGCGTATCATATGCACGTACAAAACTGTGTATCATATGCATGTAACAACTGTGTATCATATGCACGTAAAAACTGCGTATCATATGCACGTAAAAACTGTGTATCATATGCACGTAAAAACTGTGTATTTTATGCACGTAAAACTGTGTATCATATGCACGTAAAAACTGTGTATCATATGCACGTAAAAACTGCGTATCATATGCACGTAAAAACTGCATATAAAAAACTGCGTATCATATGCACGTAAAAACTGTGTATCATATGCATGTAAAAACTGCGTATCATATGTACGTAAAAACTGCGTATCATATGCACGCAAAAACTGTTGTATCATATGCATGTAAAAACTGTGTATCATATGCACGTAAAAACTGCGTATCATAGTGCACGTAAAAACTGTGTATCATATGCATGTAAAAACTGCGTATCATATGCACGTAAAAACTGTGTATCATATGCACGTAAAAAACTGTGTCTCATATGCATGTAAAAACTGTGTATCATATGCACGTAAAACTGTGTGATCATATGCACGTAAAAACTGCGTATCATATGCACGTAAAAACTGCATATAAAAACTGCGTATCATATGCCCGTACAAACTGTGTATCATATGTACGTAAAAACTGCGTATCATATGCACGCAAAAACTGTGATCATATGCATGTAAAAACTGTGATCATATGCACGTAAAAACTGCGTATCATATGCACGTACAAACTGCATGTAAAAACTGCGTATCATATGTACGTCAAAACTGCGTATCATATGCACGTAAAAACTGTGTATCATAGCATGTAAAAACTGCATGTAAAAACTGCTTCTCATATGTACGTAAAAACTGCGTATCATATGCACGTAAACACTGTGTATCATATGTACGTAAAAACTGCGTATCATATGCACGTAAAAACTGCGTATCATATGCATGTAAAAACTGTGTATCATATGCATGTAAAAACTGCGTATCATATGCACGTAAAAACTGTGTATCATATGCACGTAAAAACTGTGTATCATATGTACGTAAAAACTGCGTATCATATGCACGTAAAAACTGCGTATCATATGCATGTAAAAACTGCGTATCATATGCATGTAAAAACTGTGTATCCTATGCATGTACACAACTGTGTATCTATGCACGTAAAAACTGTGTCTCATATGCACGTAAAAACTGCGTATCATATGCATGTAAAAACTGCGTATCATATGCATGTAAAAACTGCGTATCATATGCACGTAAAAACTGTGTATCATATGCATGTAAAAACTGTGTATCATATGCACGTAAAAACTGTGTATCATATGCATGTAAAAACTGCGTATCATATGCACGTAAAAACTGTGTATCATATGCATGTAAAAACTGCGTATCATATGCATGTAAAACTGCGTGTCATATGCATGTAAAAACTGTGTATCATATGCACGTAAAAACTGTGTATCATATGCACGTAAAAACTGCGTATCATATGCATGTAAAAACTGTTTATCATATGCACGTAAAAACTGCGTATCATATGCACGTAAAAACTGCGTATCATATGCACGTAAAAACTGTGTATCATATGCATGTAAAAACTGCGTATCATATGCACGTAAAAACTGTGTATCATATGCACGTAAAAACTGCGTATCATATGCACGTAAAAACTGTGTATCATATGCATGTAAAAACTGCGTATCATATGCACGTAAAAACTGTGTATCATATGCATGTAAAAACTGTGTATCATATGCATGTAAAACTGTGTATCATATGCATGTAAAAACGTACTCGGTTACTAACGTAACCTCGGTTCTCTCTAGGAGAGGGAACGAGTACTGCTCGAAGAACGCTACGGGAAAGTATTTCTTTGTCGAGATTGAAGCCTAAAAATTAATCCTTAATTTTGTAAATATGTAAAACGCTTTTCTATAGCATACAACCCTAGGCGGAGCAATACAGCTCACCATTGGCTGCTCTGCTAGAAAAGCACAGCCTATGCGAGGCCAGAGACGCTGACCAATGAGGACGCTTCGCGCCCATTCTGCGTCATCTCCCGCCGAAACAGGCGTGGCCTAGCCTATAAATACGAGCATAGCTGTCTAACACACCGATTTTCGTCACGGAAAGCGACGCAGCGTGGGCACGCACGGCATGAGACGCAGTACTCGTTCCCTCTCCTAGAGAGAACCGAGGTTACGTTAGAAACCGAGTACGTTCTCTTACGTAGAGTTCTCTCGTACTGCGTCGAAGAACGCTACGGGAACCCCATGTAAAACGCCGTGCGTGCTCTTGGACCGACACAGACACCAAGGGCGCGCGCACGCGACCCGGCATGCCAGAGCCAACACCAAGAGTTTATAGGGAGAGCGGCTAGAATAGCATCATCCCTTTATAATAGGGCCCCTAAGGGCATAATAGCATATATATGTAAAATAGATATATATGGTGGGGTAATTGCATGCTCATGGGACACATTGTCAGTGAGTGATGCTTAAACATTTTAGTGACCTGGGCCGCCGTGCGGGGCAGGAGCACTATACCTGGTCTTAGACCGAGAGCAGTTTGGCCTGCAACGCAGGAACCTCTAGGTTATAGAACCTTATAAATGTAGACGGGGAGGCCCAGCCTGCCGCCATACAAATATCTTGCAACGAGATTCCGCTATACCAAGCCCACGACGAGGCCATGCCTCTCGTAGAATGTGCTCTGATGCCCAGGGGGCATTCCAAACCTCTAGATGCGTAGGCTAGCGCAATGGCATCCACTACCCATCGAGATAGGCTCTGTTTCGTCGCAGCACGTCCTTTAGAGCGCCCACCTGAACGAAACAAAGAGCTGCTCCGTCTGTCGAAACACAGCGGAGCGGGACACGTAAGCTCTTAATGCCCTGACCGGGCAAAGGAAGCTATTTCCGTCCTCAGAGGTCGGCAGGGCCGACAGGGAGATGACCTGAGCCCTGAACGGTGTGTTGAGGGACTTAGGTACATACCCATGTCTCGGATTCAACACGACTATAGAGTCGTTGGGCCCGAACTCCATACAAGAGGCTCTTACTGAGAGCGCTTGCAGATCCCCCATACGCTTCACTGAAGCGAGAGCAAAAGAAAACACGGTCTTGAGAAACAGGTGTTTCATGTCAACTGAGTGAATAGGCTCGAAAGGGGCCCCTTTCATAGCGTTTAACACTGTAGAAAGGTCCCAGACGGGGACTGAAGGAGGCCTTGGAGGATTCAACCTTCTGGCTCCACTAAGGAAACGTACCACCAGGTCGTTTCTGCCCAGTGCATGGCCAAGCGTCGGATTGACGAACGCTGATATGGCTGCCACATAGACCTTTGAGCGTGGATGGGGTCCTACCCTTCTCCAACAGCTCTTGTAGGAAGGAGAGAACCTCCGTTTCCCCACACTGAAGAGGTGATAGACCTTGGTCTGAGCACCAGTCAGAGAACACCGACCATTTGGAAGCGTAGAGCCGTCTAGTAGACGGGGGCCCCAGCCTGCTCGATCGTGTCCTAACACTCCTCTTGGGAGTTTAGCGGGTACCCGTTTATGGCCCACACATGAAGGGACCATAGCTCTGGGCGAGGATGCAAAATCGAGCCCCTGGCCTGCGAGAGAAGGTCCCTCCTCACTGGGATCGGCCACGGAGCAGTACTCTTGAGCTGCATCAAGACTGGGAACCAGGGTTGATTCGTCCAGTATGGTGCTACAAGAAGCACTGAGCATCGGCTTTCTCTGATTCGCTCGAGCACTTGGGGCAGGAGCGAGACAGGGGGAAAATCATAGAGCGGACGGCGGGGACAGACTTTGGCCAGCGCGTTCGCGCTCTTTGAAAAGAATTCTGGGCAGTGAGCGTTTTTCCCTGGTTTGCAAACAGGTCTATCTCCGCTCTGCCGAACTTTTTCCACAGCAGACGCACTGTCTGGTGTGTGTAGGGACCATTCTCCTGTCGGAACATTGTTCCGTGAGAGTCTGTCTGGTCCTACATTCAGGCGACCAGGCACATGGTTCGCTCTCAGCGAGCGCAGGTTGTGCTGGGCCCATACCAGTATGCGTTCCGTCAGCCTGTAAAGGTTTCGGGATTTCACGCCACCCTGGCGGTTTATATAGGCTACTACCGACGTGTTGTCCGAACGGACTAGGACGTGGTGTCCCTTTATCCGAGGACAAAAGCGCCTCAGCGCTAAGTCCACTGCCATCATTTCTAGGCAGTTTATGCGGTAGTTCGACTCGTTCTGCCACTGGCCAAAGAACGGTCTGCCTTCGAGCAGTGCTCCCCAGCCTGAGGTGGACGCGTCCGTGGACACCACCTTCAGGCTCGAGGAAGTCCCCAGGCTTACACCTGACCGGTACCAGTCTGACGCTCTCCATGGTGTCAGGGCTGAAACGCATTCTGATTGACCTTGAGGCGATAATGACCGTGAACCCATGCTCGGCGCGGTACACGCGCTTTCAACCAGAACTGCAGTGGGCGCATGCGCAGCAGGCCCAACTGCAGAGCTGTCGATGCTGCGGCCATAAGGCCCTAGCATTTTTTGAAATCTCTTGAGCGGCACTATATGGCCGCTGCGGAAGGATTTCGCCATCCGCAGGGAATTTTGCCTGCGTTGTGATGACAGTCGAGCCGTCATAGACAGCGCGTTCAGCTCCAGTCCCAAAAAGGAGATCCTTTGACTGGGAAACAGTGAACTTTTCTCCCAATGACTCTCAGACCTAAGTGCTAGAGGTGATCGAGAATTATGGTCTTGTGGCGGCTGAGTTCTGAGGGTGCTTGAGCTAGAATCAGCCAATCGTCCAATAATTCAGAATTCGAATGCCGCGGAGTCTCAGGGGTGCCAGCGCCGCGTCCATGCACACTGTAAATGTACGAGGTGCTAGAGACAGGCCGAATGGCAGGACTGTGTACTGATATGCCTGGCCCTCGAAGGCGAATCTCAAAAATCGCCTGTGACGTGACGCGATCTGTATGTGAAAATACGCGTCTTTCAGATCTATTGCCATAAACCAGTCTCCTCGGCGAACCTGCGCGAGGATAGCTCTGGTCGTGAGCATTCTGGACTTTCGCTTTGTCAGCGCTCTGTTCAGATGCCTGAGATCTAAAATGGGTCTGAGACCCCCGTCTTTTTTCGGTACCAGAAAATATCTGCTGTACAGACCCCCTTCGCTCTGAGCTTGAGATAAAGGCTCTATGGCCCCTTTGCTCAATAGCTTCGCTATTTCGGCTCGAAGTAGATGTGCTACTTCTGTTTTTACCGTAGTTTCGACTTTCTCCGTGAAACGGGGAGGGCGTCGATGAAACTGTAGCGAATAGCCTCTTTTTATAGTCTCTAGCACCCATTCTGAGACCCCGGGAAGTCTTTCCCATGCATCTGCACGTGTGACTAGGGGTTGAATGTAATCCGGGCCCTGGTCGCGAAATGGCGGCGACACGAGAGCAACCGTGTGCTGTAACATGGACGCCGTGGCGTCTGAGGCGGGGGGCATGTTTAACACAGTATGCATCCCGCGCGCGCTCGGCTCTCTGTGTCGAGAGAGAGCGCGCGGGACGAGTCCCGTAGGGCTCGTTATGTTTGTGAATAAACGTGGGCGCTCGGGTGGCGGGCACATTTATAACACCGGGGACACTGTGTTCGTGTACTGACTGATCGTTCGTTAGTTTCGTTTTTACAGAAACCGCGGAACGTGCAGTGTGTAGTGGTTGTGGGCACTTGGTAGTGGGCACGCTTACTACATGTAAAGCACAATCGATCTGAGTCGATTTTATGTGTGCAACCCTGCGTTGAACGGGGCTGCTGCTTGCACGGGTTGAAAACCGGGCTCTGGTCGCGAAATGGCGGCGACACGAGAGCAGTCGTGTGCTGTAATATGGGGCGCCATTGCAGCGTGATGCGGGGGCGCGCTTAATCGAGCGGGCAGCCCGCGCGCGCGCTCAGCTCTCTCAGCTGAGAGAGAGAGCACGCGGTGCGAGCTCCGTACGGCTCGGCATGTTTGAGAATAAATGTGGGTGCGTGAACGCAGGTACATTTATAGCACTGGGGAGTACTGTCTATTAGAACTGACTGACCGTGCATCGGTTTCGCATAGAAACCGGTGTGACATGTAGCTTGTAGTGATTGTGGGCACTTGAAGCGGGCACGCTCACTACATATAATGCACAACCGACATTGAGTCGATTTTATGTGTGCAAGCCCTGTATTGTGTGGGGCTGTGCTTGTGTGTATGAATGGGCACTGGGTCGTGGGCATACAGTTACACACATTACATCATCGGCCGTGGCCGGGACACCGTGTAGCACAGAGAGTACTGTCTATCAGAACCGACTGACCGTGCATTCGTTTCGTTTTTACAGAAACCACGGGACATGCAGTGTGTAGTGATTGTGGGCACTGAAAAGCGGGCACGTTCACTAACTTACATGTGATGCACAATCGACACGAGTCGATTTTATGTGTGCAAGCCCTGTATTGTGTAGGGCTGTGCTTGTGTGTACGAATGGGCACTGGGTCGTGGGCATTACGGATACACACATTACACCATCGGCCGTGGCCGGGACACCAGAAAATACATTTCAGATTTACCTGGGGCGTCGTGAAAACGGCGTTTGTGTGCAGGCAAACGAGCATTGATGCCGATTTGGTGACTGCAAAATACACTGGCACGGTCGCGTATGTTGGGACTGTGCGAGCGAGACATTTTAGTGAAATCCGGCAGCGGCGGGATTTTAACACTGTAGCTTCCCTCGAAGCAGATGTGCGTATCCTGGCTGAAGACGGGGCTTTCCGGGACTCCGCGATTTCTTCGTGAATTCAGGAAGAAAAGGGGCGCGGGTCGTGAGGACGGTAACGTACGTTCCTCTGCAGAAAAAACAGCCATCCAGCCGGTAAGCGCATCGATGCTGGTCTTTCTCCGTCGACGCTCATGAGCGGCGGGGGAGGGGAGATCCTCGGAGCTCGCCCATCCCTCGCTCTCCGAAGCGAGAAGCGAACAGCAGTCGTCATCCCCCTCAGATGCGGCTAGCTGGTCGTCGTCCATGACAGACAAAGTGGCAGGCTGCGGCTTTTGTTCGTCGAAGAGCGACTCCAGCGAAGCGGAGAGAGGAGCTAGCGGCGGCGGCGGCGGCGGCGGCGGCGAGCTCCTCGTGGCGGGGGGTTCCGGAACCCCGCTGAGCGCGGCGCTTTTTACGGCGCGGCGCTACAGGGGGTGGGTTAGCAGCTTCGGTGAAAGATGCCAGGCGAGTCCGCAGAGTCGCGATAGGCATCATTTCACAATGATGGCAGCCGCCATCACCGAGAGCGATAGCTGCATGATCCTAGCCCAAGCAGGAAACACATAGCACGTGGTCCCCGTCGATGAGCGCAGCTCGCAGGAGCCGCAGGAAACACGAGACATCTTTAAAAAGACGCTCGCTGCTCTTTGTGAGAAAAAGTGTGTGACGCAGTAGGCGAACACACACACAAAACCACACAAAGTTATAAAGGATATATCCACGCCGGAGAAGCGCAGCAGGGAACGGCGGCTGAAGGCGGCGATGACCAGCGGCTTCAGGTAAGGGCTCGTCCTGCTGAGGTGCTGTTCCAAACGGCTGTGGCGGCTCAAATCCAATTCAGCGATGCGTGAAGCTTCGTGAAGTAAAGAAAAATCGGTGTGTTAAGACAGCTATGGCTCGTATTTATAGGCTAGGCCACGCCTGTTTCGGCGGGAGATGACGCAGAATGGGCGCGAAGCGTCCTCATTGGTCAGCGTCTCTGGCCTCGCATAGGCTGTGCTTTTCTAGCAGAGCAGCCAATGGGTGAGCTGTATTGCTCCGCCTAGGGTTGTATGCTATAGAAAAGCGGTTTTACATATTTACAAAATTAAGGATTAATTTTTAGGCTTCAATCTCGACAAGAAATACTTTCCCGTAGCGTTCTTCGACGCAGTACGAGAGAACTCTACGTAAGAGAACTGTGTATCATATGCACGTAAAACTGTGTATCATATGCACGTAAAAACTGTGTATCATATGCATGTAAAAACTGCGTATCATATGCACATAAAAACTGCGTATCATATGCACGTACAAACTGTGTATCATATGCATGTAAAAACTGTGTATCATATGCACGTAAAAACTGCGTATCATATGCATGTAAAAACTGTGTATCATATGCATGTAAAAACTGCGTATCATATGCACGTAAAAACTGTGTATCATATGCATGTAAAAACTGTGTATCATATGCACGTAAAAACTGCGTATCATATGCATGTAAAAACTGTGTATCATATGCACGTAAAAAACTGTGTATCATATGCATGTAAAAACTGTATCATATGCACGTAAAAACTGTGTATCATATGCATGTAAAAACTGTGTATCATATGCATGTAAAAACTGTATCATATGCACGTAAAAACTGTGATCATATGCATGTAAAAACTGTGTATCATATGCACGTAAAAACTATTTTTGGCGTATAAATGGCACAAGAAATAACATTCGTGGTAAAGATACGTGCTTCCATGAGATCGGGCTGCCATACTTCACCCAAATTTGGGTTAAAACAACCCAGCATTTTTTAGAGTGACAGCTTTTGTAGCATGTTTTCTGAGCGAGCAGCAACACTGCAGATGTGAATAGTGTGGGCTTGAGCCAAGTCCCGATGCTGTAAAGAGCTTGACAGGCTTTAAAGACTCTCAGAATACAGATGGAGAGATGAAGAGTGTATATCAGACACCGATGAGACGAGCCGGGCACGAGCCCAAGGCAGACATCGACATCAGTCTGAAGCTGAAACACACTTTACTGTGACGGATAATCTAGTGACAGCTTATTAAAGAAGAAGAAATGCAGGTCAACACATTGGCGATTGTAAAAACCAGAGAATTGCAAACCAAAATGGAGGAAGATCTTAATATTAGAAGTCTTAACTCTAATACATTAGGTATTATTAGTCATTAATCAAGCATTAAATTTTTATTTATTTAATACAAAGCCAAGGGGGTAATCCATCCACCGGAAACTGAAGCCTCCCCTGGGCCACCATTGTAGCAGAGCATCACCTGTTAGCATTGCATTGACTTCCATTCATTTTGGTGACACTTTTACAGCAAATAACTTTACATCTGAGGCGTTTAAAGACTCCATTTGTCCTATGCGGGTCACTGTGTCAGTTTATATACTGTCTATGAGTCCAGCCAGGCAAAAACAGGATTGTGTGGACTTCATTCTTAACAACAGACTAAAGTAACAATTAGCCTACAATAATGTGACACACACACGCACACACAGGCACGCACGCACACACACACACACACACACGCACACGCACGCACACACACCACACACACACACACACACACACACACAACACGCACACGCACACGCACACGCACGCACGCACGCACACACACACACACACACACACGCGCACACACACACACACAGAAGAACTGTTGAATTTGCTTGAAATCTCACAGTTTCTCTCAGAAAGCTTTAAAGTTCAAGCATGCCACTGCATATGTTTAAAAAGCCTGAATGAAAGCGATCTAAATCTAACAGCTGTGTGTTCTGCCCACACACAAACCATAAAACCTTCACAACCTTCAAATAAAGACTATTTCCAATTTTGACACTATTACATCATCGTCTTTTCAACTTCCTCTTAATTGCTGCATTATTTGTCATCCATTATGAATTTCCCTTTGCAGTGTGACATGAAGCATCTTGACCACAGTGTGCGTCACCCGGGTGGAAACTGAAGACAAAGACTGAATAACAGCGACGGGACTCAAATAACCTGCGTAAGTGATCGTGACATCATTATATGACCAAAAGAGACACACCCTCTGCTTTAATAAAACAATGCAGTGTACGAGGCAATGAAACATACATTTTATATGTCTGAAAACAAACAGTCAACATTTCAAGTTATTTAATCCACCATAAACTACACAGAAGTCTATAGAAGGTAATGTGTCTCCTTTTAACCTTGTAACCTTTTAACTCATTCACCTATCACACTCGAATCTATCTAATACCTCTTTCTCTAATCGTTTATCGTTTACATATTACATTAACAAGCTATTCAAGGCTTCATGTACAAATAAAGATCCCAAAACACACACATAAAACATGGTGGCACTAATGGATCGTTTGACATTGAGCATGTGACTGCTGGCGGGCCAATCGGGTTTTCCCTCCATTTGGAGAAACTGTTTATTCCAGCAAATCCCAATCTGAGAAACTCCAGGACACTCTCAGACCTTTTCCAAAAGCGCTGTGCTAACATTACTGCTCTGTTTGGATGAAGAACAGTGTTTGACTTCAGGACGGCCTAAAGGACAGTTCTGGCCCGAGAAACCCGTGTTTAAAACCATAAACTCTCTGAAAGCAAGTCTTCGATCCAGTGTGTCATATTACTCTTTATACTCAGAAGCTGCATATTGTTAGAAGTGGAGCCAAAATCAATGATATTTGAATTTGTATTTCTTAACTATAAAACTATTCACGTGAGTGTTGTAACGCACTGCTCTGACAACTGAACCCCCTTTTTGTAAAAAAATAAATAAAATAAACAACGATTAAAGACGTACAATTATACACTAGCATTCATAAGTTTGGGGGATGGTTATATATTTGGAAAAAAACAAGTCTCTTATATTCACCAAGGCTGCATTTATTTGATAAAAAACACCAATATTGTGAATTATTATTACAATTTCAAAAATCTGTTTTCTATTGTAAAACATATTTTAAAATGTAATTTATTCTGTGATCAAAGCTGAATGTTCAGCATCATAACTCCAGTCTTCAGTGTCACATGATCCTTCAGAAATCAGTATAATATGATGATTTAATGCTCAAGTAACATT
>JARPMJ010003648.1:22500-89103 GCA_033366665.1 Phoxinus dragarum
CAGTCTTTCGCGTGTCACAGTCACCAAAATGATTAACTTATTCACGGGAGAAAAATCAGAACGACAACCATCATCTCTTTCTCTGGGAACTCACTACCACAGAACAGTTTATTTTGCGCATGCTCATAACATACAGTGCACGCAGGCACGCACAACGACGTCACTGTGTATACTATTTAACATGGCTTTGCCACTCATATTGTGATATATACTTAACACTCCCACTCAAAGACATGTTTATATCTTTCTATAGTGGCAAAACAAAAACAAAACAATACATAACTCCAAAATAAAACATTTGGTATACTGGCAGTAATCTCAAAACAAAAATTTCTTCTTCTTTTTTTTCTTTCTTTCTTTTCTCTTTACATCTGCCAGTTCACATTATTTATTTTCCAAACAAATACCCCTTGAAGTTTTCAAACTTAGCCTTTGTCACTGGCTTGGTAAGGACATCAGCTACCATGTTTGCAGTAGGGCAGTATTCTATAGATATTTTCCCTTCTGTGTGTGCAGACCGTACAAAGTGATATTTAATATCTACGTGTTTACTTCTCTGTCTGCATACTGGGTTCTTAGACAAAGCTATCGCCCCCTGGTTGTCCTCATATATCTTGACTGGTACATGCTGGTTACTACTATCAATTCCTTTAAGTAGTTGTACAAGATACATACTCTCTTGAGTAATGGCTGCTAGTGCCATATACTCGGCTTCACAGGTGGATAATGCCACCGTTGGCTGTTTCCTACTCTTCCACGATATGACTGGACCATTTTCAGTTAAGCTGAAACAATATCCAGTTGTGCTCCTCCTATCATTTTTATCGGCTGCCCAATCAGCATCACTGTATCCCTCAAGCTGTAGGTTTTCCTCACATTTCCGGTAGTGTAGTTCTTGATCTATAGTACCCTTTAAGTACCTCAGTAGGTGTTTTGCTGTAGCCCAATGCTGTTGCTTTGGTTCTGCTAGGTGTTGTGATAGTTTACTAACAACCCAGCTCAGGTCAGGTCGAGTACATGTCATAATGTATATCAAACTACCCACTATCTCTCTATATCCTGTTGAGTCAATGACTTCACCCTCACTGTCAAAGTTTAACTTTAGCTCACATGGGGTGGATCTCGGTTTGCATTCGGACATTCCAAATTTCGCTAACATCTTCTCTATGTGTCTCTTTTGGGTCATTTTGATCTCTCCCTCACTCTGTATAAAATCAATACCCAGGAAGTATTTAAGTGAACCCATATCTTTCATCTTAAACCTTCTCTTCAACATTTCTTTTACATCACTGAGTAAGGTGTTGTTGCTCGCTGCTATGATTAAGTCATCTACCCATACTAACAAAATCACTTTCTCGTTCTCAGATTCTCTGCTGTAGACACAATGATCAGCATCATTTTGTACAAAACCATTCTCTGTAAGGTGATCATGCAGTAACATGTTCCAGTTACGCCCGGACTGTTTTAAACCATATATTGACTTATTGAGTTTACACACTAAGTGTTCTCCTGTTTTTGATTTTGTCTCAAAACCTTCCGGCTGCTCCATATATACCTCACAGTCCATCGGAGCATGGAGGTAAGCAGTCTTTACATCCATTTGGTGTAGGATAAGATCCTCCTGTACAGCCACCTGCATTAATGCTCGGACAGAGGTCATGTTGGCTGTCGGTGAAAAGGTCTCTTTATAGTCAATCCCTTCCACTTGACCATACCCCTTTGCAACATATCTGGCTTTACAAGTCTCAGATCCATCTGGGCTCTCTTTCACTGCATATACCCAGCGACCTCCCACTGCTTGTTTACCTCTTGGTAGTGGCGTCAGAGTGAAAGTCTCATTCTCTATCAGAGAGTTAATCTCTTCTTTCATCGCATCAGTCCACATTTTTGACTTCTTAGAGTCCATAGCATCTCTAAATGTTTTAGGTACATCATAAGCCACTCTGTAAAAAAAATCTACATTTTCAGCTTTATCATTATTACACTCAGCTTTACACTGGTACTCATTAAGGTATTCTGGAGCTTTTCTCTGTCTTGTGGGATACCTTCTTTCTTCCTGGCCCTGTTCACTCTGAGTACTATCTGTCTGGGTCGGACCTTCCTCAGTACTGAACTCTTTACTTTCCTTAGGCTGTCCATGACCTTGATTGACTACCTTTGGTGATGTATCTCCATAACTCTCAATGCCGTCCCCCATGTCGCAATCTGTTTGAGTCTGGCTATCTGCGCTACCTTTGGTGATGAATTTTACCAGCCTATGTTTTAGAACTTTTCCTGTCTCAGGATAGTACACATTATATGCTGGACTATATTTATCATAGCCTACAAAGATCCCCTTTTCACATCTAGAATCCAGTTTCTTCTTATCCTGCTTATATACGTAGCATTCAGAGCCAAATATCTTCATGTTAGATAAGTTAGGTGTTTTTCCTGTGAAAACACGGAAAGGTGTCTGCTCTAGCCGCTTACTGTAACACCTTGTTGCGGATTTGAGCTGCTGTCTGTACAGCATATGTCCATAATTGCTTTGGGAGGTTACTCTCCAATAGCATGCATCGTGACATCTCAAATAAGGTTCTCCAACCTCTTTCGGCAGTTCCGTTCTGATGAGGGGAGTAGGGTGCACTGGTCTCGTGCCTTATCCCGTTACTCCTAATTAGGGACTGGAATTCCTGCCCGGTAAATTCTGTACCGTTATCAGATCTTATACACTTTATCTTTCCATATGGAGCTACGTCTGCTATGAATTTTTCTGTAGCTTTTGTCGTGTCACTCTTTGCTTTGATAAAGTATGAAAAAATCATCCCACTGTAATCATCAGTAAATGCTATTGCATACCTGTATCCATCTTTATCTGCTGGTTCTATAGGGCCGCATAGGTCTGTGTGTACTAGCTCTAGTACGGTTGTAGCTTTAGCGTCTGCCTGTCTGTTTCTACTTTGTGTAAATTTGCCCTGTGTGCATATTTCACAGTTTTGATTGGACTTGTCATTTTTCCCTTTTATCGTCATTCCCTTAACTACCTTTTCTAATTTTGCAACATCATCAAAATTACAATGACCAAGTATCCTATGCCACGTTTGAATGTCATGACAACTATACACATCATCAACATTTTCATTTTCTACAGTGTTAAGATAATACAGCCTACCATACACGTCCATTTTGAATTTGGTACCGTTCTCGTGAATCAGCCAATTATCACCGTCCTTGAAGTGCATCTCGGCTCCGTTAGCTGTAGCTGATTTGACTGAAAAAATGTTTTGTGGAAACGATGGGATGTATAGTGCTTGCTTTAGCCTCGTTTTCACTTGCCGTCCCTCGCTGTCCAGCAAGTAGACTTCGGCGTCACCCCTCATCTTCGCCATCCCGCTCACCTTGGTTCCGTCGGCAAGCTCGATCATGTGATCCTCGGGCCTGAAGCTCTTGTCAACTGTTTTGAACTTTGTGGCGTCGTTGATCATGTGTGTTGTAGCGCCGCAGTCGACCATGAGACCCATCTTGTTTCCTCTTTGAATGGGACAGTCACTCATCTTGAAGAAACAGAAAGATGTAGGCTCTGCCTCTGTCTCTCCATCTGCTTTCTTCACGTAGTCACGGCCTCGTCCTCGACCGCGTCCCTTTCCTCGCTGTGGTGTGTCCCATTTTCGATCATCTCTTCTCGCCTGAGATTCGTCGGGACATGTCCTGGCCATATGTCCCTTTTTACCGCAGGTGTAACACTCGACATCAGTCATATCCATTTTCTTTCCTCTCCCTCTTCCACGTGACCTCGTTGTCCCGCTAGTCTTCATCACGTTGTCGTCTTCTACATTCACGTCACTTTTCGCATATTTTTCAGTACTCTCGTAACTTCGCAGTTTTGTTTTAAACTCGCCGAACGTTACAACGTCATTAGTCTGAGTGATGTGCACGACAAATGGCTTGTATGAATCAGGTAGCCCCTTTACTACCATGGCTATCTGAAGTCCATCACTAATATGCTCGTCTGCTCTTCTCAATGACGTAAATATAGTCTCTGCTCGAATAATATAGTCAGTTACCGTTTCATTGCTAGCCTTATGGAGTGAGGAAAGTTCACAATACAAACTCACAACGCGGGGTTTGTCTTTTCCGGCGTAGTGTTCGCGAAGAATTTCCAGTGCTCTTCTTCCATCACGTTTCGCGTCCCTCATTATCAACGACAAACTCTTGTTATCTAGGCATTGCACTAGCTCTGCATATGCCTCTCCGTTCTTTGCCTCATCTTCCGCGAGAGCTCCTTCGTCTCCTGCGTCTATCTGCGGGTCCTCCAAAATAACTTCTCTGAGGCCACGCAATTCCATGTGCGCGAGGAATCTCGTTTCCCAGAGTTCGTAATTTTTCTCGTCACCGTCGAATAAAAGTCGGAACCACCTTTGGCCTAACTGACTGGGCCCATAACCTGTTGCGCTAGACATTTCTGCAGCAGTCTTTCGCGTGTCACAGTCACCAAAATGATTAACTTATTCACGGGAGAAAAATCAGAACGACAACCATCATCTCTTTCTCTGGGAACTCACTACCACAGAACAGTTTATTTTGCGCATGCTCATAACATACAGTGCACGCAGGCACGCACAACGACGTCACTGTGTATACTATTTAACATGGCTTTGCCACTCATATTGTGATATATACTTAACAGTTTTATTAGTGACAAATTTGGGGAGAGGGTAGCCTACATCCAAAACTTTCTGAAAATACGAATGAGAATTAACTGCACAATTACTAGAAATGTTTACCTTGGTTATTATACAGTTTGCAAGCATACAGTTTGTGGAAAAATACACTTTTTTCAAGATGTTTCCAATTCTGTAGTAATATATATATATATATATATATATATATATATATATATATATATACCGGTATATATATGTATGTATGTATGTATGTATATATGTGTGTGTGTTGTCTTTGCATTTTTTCTTGTAGCCACAGTGACACCTAAGGCTCATTAGTATGCAGCATTAGCAGGTCTTTGTCTCCAGGTGTGAATGAGGACATTATTCATGACCTGTTGGATCATTCACGCCCACCTGCATATTGCCTTTCCAAACAAAAAGTGTCTTACAAAATTTAAATCAATCTATTGTTTAATTTGAACGATTAGCCCGGATGATTTTCAGATCATTTTGAAGTAAATACTCTAGCCGACAATATCCATTAGTCAAAAGTATTGTGGGAATATGTGAAGTTGGTCGTTTGTGGTCTTATATCAGACAATTTAAGTTTGAGTTTTTTGAATAACCACGCATAAATAATATTCTCTCAAAAATGCAAACATGTACATACATGTTGCTCACATATTATGATAGTCATGTTCATGTTAAATAGAGTGTAATTACACCTTTGCCATTAATATGTTTATAAGCAACTGAAAAAAATACAAATATCTGGGCATGTCAAAACATCTCAAGGACCCCAAAAACACCTTAGACCCCAGGGGGTTAATACAGTAATAAGTTATCTCCTTATATTTTGCCTATATTTTGAGGAGGAAATGTCCTTATAAGGATAGTACAATCTGAAATCTGAAAACTGGGCACTATATAAACATATTCAATAAAGTCTTGAAGGTTATTGTGAGGTCCATGCTGGAGTGAGAGATGGAAACATTCGCTCAAAAGAGAAAAGAAAAACATTTGAAACACAATGGGAAGTCCATAACAAAGCAAATGTGTGTGTGTGTGTGTGTGTGTGTGTGTGTGTGTTAAATGTAAATTTAAGATGTAAAATAGATTACTTTAATATAGTATCCACCCCTCTCCACACACACGCGCACGCGCACACACGCACACACACACACACACACACACACACACACACGCACACACACACACACACACACACACACACACACACACACACACACACTGTGAACTTTAAACATGTTTTGAAGGAACCAGAGATCATAGCAACAAGTCTCGTGTATATACAAGAGCGTTGAGAAGAACAGTGCTGGATCTCACTCGAGTCTGCTGTGTGTCACGATACACACACGAGGGAAAGAAAATGTTATTGTAGGATGAAGGATTATTTTTTTCCTTATTTTTTTTATATTGAGTATAAATATCATCACTCAATGGGTCATGAATATATATATATATATATATATATTTATATTTATATTTATATTTATATTGAAAATATTCTTTGAGGTAAACTTATTATGTTACACTTGTAATGCACTTACACTGTAAAAAATAAATAAATAATTAATTGTTGCAATAGTCTGTTAACATTGGCTCAATGAGAATGACTCATTGAAAATGTCAGACTAATTGAAAATTTTTTATGTGACCAGTCACTAGAAATTTTGACTTAAGGATGTACAGTTTTTACAGTGTATAATGAGACTAATATTAAATATATATTGTTTTACTTATAATGTTCTGAACTCTTGTCCTGCAGAGCTCCAATAATCACACACACATGAACGAGCTAATGAAGTTCTCCAGGACTACAGGACTGTGTTTCAGTGTCTTATGCTCTTTATGCCATGTGGTTTAATGAAACTCTCTAAGCCCTTGATCACTGCGAATCCACTATGAAGCTCATTTTTATTTACAGTTTTTTTCCTTATGCATTTGTGACCCTGGATCATAAACCCAGTCTGGAGTCGCACGGGTATATCTGTGGCAATAGCCAACTATACATTGTATGGGTCAAAATTATCCATTTTTCTTTTATGCCAAAAATCATTAGGATATTAAGTAAAGATCATGTTCCATGAAGATATTTAGTACATTTCCTACCGTAAATATATAAAACATGTATTTTTGTGAGTGAATGCAGCACAATCGTGAACATAAATGCACAATTTTAAAGGAGATTTAAAGAAATGAAAGGCGATTTGAGAAATTGTTTAAAAATTACCACGGTGAAACAAGGTCATTTTAATTGTCATTAACCAAACCGTATCCACTTTTGATACCTACAAATATTAACAGACGATTTAGGCAAAGCTCTAACATGTAATCAAACGAATGAAATTATCTGCAGCCTATACTTACAAATCTGAGCATATAAAGAAAAAAAAAGAAAAAAGGAGAAAAATAATGCAGCCAAAGTCACCAGAATTGAATGATTTAGTGATGTTTTTGTAAAAAAAAAAAAAAAATCTCCACCTAAATTAAGCACTTTTGAAAAAAAGAAGAAGTAAATGTGTGAACAAGTGACCGATTTCAGCCGTGGCTTCAGCGTCTATTTATAATGTAGGGGGCGGAGCTTCAGATTCTAGAGAGCATTTGATTGGACAGAAAATCTGAGGAGAAGCTGAAGTGCAGAGTGATGGAAGTGAGAGACTGTAAGTTTTGAACACTTATATCTTCTAAATGTGAATTTTGTCGTTGTTTCGAAGCACACTAGCTTATACGTAGATAACAGTAAGACTAACATATTCATACCAAAAGCCAAAAAACATCAATTCTGATTTCATGGGGACTTTCAATACGCAGAACATTATTATGTAGTCAGCATCATCCACATGTTCACCGACTCTCTGCAAGTTTATGAAAGTCTGCCGGAGGACTGTATATATCTGGTGTTCAGATGAATGGACTGACTGTGAGTTATGCAACATGAACGCTCTTTATCTTCTGTCTTTACTCTCTTTACTCTCTCGTTGTAAGTGCGCTGTTGCTGTTCTGTCTTCTGATTATGTTGTGATGTAAAGCGTCTGCCTGTCAGACTGAAGCATGAAGGCTTGTTTGATGGAGATTCACATGGACGATTCAAATCAACATCGATTACAGTTTTTCTCGATTGCTTAAACACATTTTTTGAAACCTACCTCGTATTCTCAAACCAGTAAACACAAATCCATAACGTCTCACCCAATTCCCTAAACATCCTATTTTCAGGTCAAAATGAAGCTCTACACTCAAAACCATTCACTCTTGCTGAAAAACCAAACTTTGTCCTCAGACTGGACACACAAGCCTTCAAAATCACACACACTACAACATAGTCCTACACACTGGTGTAATAAATTCAAAACAACATTTCCAAAACTGGTAAGTTATGTTGCTTGTGGATCCCCCCCCCCCCCCCTCACAAACCTTTTCACATGAACACAAAAGACACAACTAATGGATACATTGGCATATTTCTATTCATTCATGTACTCTTGTAAAAGTTTTTTTTTAAAATATATATTTACTTACGTAAGATATGTGTGTGACCATCATACAGTATTTTTGAATTGCTAAAACACTAAAATCCATTCTATGAACCCAATGCTCAGTGGCCTAACCCCATTTGTCGAATCAGTCACTTTGTAGGCAAAACCTTAAACAAGTTCAGGTAGTTAAGACACTGTTTGCAAATGTCATCCACTCTTTTTGCAAAACTCTAAACACATTCTTACTCACTAAAACACATTTTGCTCTGTGTTGCAAAATGGTAAATACATGTGGCAAAAGTTAAACACAACTACAACACAGTTGTCTTCGTTTACACACAACAACTCAAAATTGTTCACACTTGTTTCTAATGATGTGATCAAATCAGTTGTCTAGTACAGGTGGACCAGGTACATTGAGTGTTGATACCACAATGTATATAAACAATGTAAGAGGCAGAGGAGGAAGAGGAGGAAGATGAGGAAGGGGAGGAAGAGGAGGAAGAGTTCGAGTAAGAGGTGGTGGACGAGGAGGAAGAGTACAAGGACAACGAAAAGCAAGACCAAGTATAGTAATTTCAGATCAAATTCGGGCAACTGTGATAGACCATGTTCTTGTTCATGGAATGACAATGAGGGAAGCAGGACAAAGAGTACAACCCGAAAAGAGTTTTTCTCTGCGTGGCGATGGAATGTCTATGACCGTAACCCATATACAGGGGTAAATCTTTTACAGGCAATGGATTTGGCCTGTGATGACATAGGTGTGGAGTGTTGTCAAGGCTGGATCCGGCACACGAGAGGGTTCTTCCCACGTTGCCTAAGGGACAACATTGCATGTGATGTGGACGAAGTCCTCTGGCCGGACCCAACACGAAGACGGAATGCTGAGGCAGAATGAGTCTCTCATTGACTTTGATTTTGCAATTGCACAATATTTTGTGTAATACGCTTTTCATTTAGAGTTGTCTTTGTTGAAAATATGAAAAATACAGAAATTCAATACTGTATTACTTGCAGTACTTACAGTATGCAATATATTTGCTGTACTGAGTTGTGAATTATTTACTTTTATTTATGGCAAAATTATTTTCTATATGCAATAAAAAAAAAAAAATCTGTAACTATATGCCCTGGACGCTGTGTTGTCAATTTTTTGATGTAGTGTCTAATGAATGCTGATGAGTGTTTATATATTGACTGGCTGTGTTTATGTTTTGAAAGCATTGTTTGATTTAGAGCACAGGTCAAATGGTTTTGAGGCAAGTGTTTGATTTTACCAGAAGAGTCGGGGGTTTTGTGAATGTAGTTTAAATACTGGGGTTTGTGTTTAAAGTTTTGAGAATATGGGTGAAGGTTTCAAGAAATGTGTTTTAGCAATTGTGAAATACTGTATTACAGTAAAAGAGCACACACAAACCTTATTCAAATATGGAATTGGAAATGCAGCCGCTAGAGTTCTTACTAGATCAAGAAAATATGATCATATAACACCGATCTTATCATCTCTACACTGGTTACCTATAAAGTTCCGTATTAATTATAAGGTATTGTTACTGACTTATAAAGCCCTAAACGGCTTAGCTCCAGTCTATTTAACGGATCTTCTATCGCACTATAATCCATCGCGCTCTTTAAGATCGCTAAATTCGAGGCTTTTGGTTATACCTAGGATATCTAAGTCCACTAAAGGAGGGAGAGCATTTTCACATTTAGCTCCAAAACTCTGGAATAGCCTTCCTGATACTGTTCGTTGCTCAGACTCGCTCTCCCAGTTCAAAACTAGACTAAAGACGCATCTCTTCAGCCAGGCATTCATATAAATGTTTTAATCTTACAGTTAAATCCGGCCTCTAGTTCATAACCGCCAGAGGAGAACTGGCCCCCGACTGAGCCTGGGTTTTTTTTTTCTCCATTAGGTCACCTGATGGAGTTTTAGGTCACCATTGGGTCACCTGATGGAGTTTTAGGTCACCATTGGGTCACCTGATGGAGTTTTAGGTCACCATTGGGTCACCTGATGGAGTTTTAGGTCACCATTGGGTCACCTGATGGAGTTTTTCGTTTCCTTGCCACTGTTGCCTTTGGCTTGCTCAGTTGGGGATATTCAATTTAATGAATCAATCAATATTACTATTGATTAGCATTACCAAACATGGACGTTTTATTATTATTTTAATTTAATACTGTGAAGCTGCTTTGATATAATCTGTATTGTGAAAAGCGCTATACAAATATTCTTGACTTGACTTGACTTGAATTGTATTGTTCCGGTAAATAGTGTTGTACGTGACAGGAGGGCCTCCACTAAAGGATAAAATATGATGAACAAGTCTAAGAATGTTCCACGTATGGTTGAAAAACCATAATTGGACTAGAAAGATAACTTTCTGGGAGTCAAGACTATAAAGGAGAAACGATGCTCTCCCTTCACTGTCACACTCTGCAGACACTCTGTGTGACTGTACGACTGCTGGCCTTTTCTTGGTAGAAAATAAACCTCATCAAAGACAATTGGAAATGTTTGACTCTTACTGTATTCAGTGATAGAGTTTTGTTTGCCAGCACACCTCCCTGAAGCTTCTGATGATGGAGGCGATGGTGAAGTGTCTCAAATTCGGCCTTACTCGTAGCCCAGCCTCCCCCATAGTCACACCATGGACAAGGACATGGTCAACTAAAGTGGCTTGAATTTCATCCGAGACCACTTGTCTTCTTGCCCTTGCCCTCATGTCTTTCTGGATCTATTGTTCCAAAACTGGATCTATTGTTCCTGATTCGGGCCCTTTTATCTCTCTATTGAAGGATCTGATTGATGTGTGTTAAATTTTGACTCTTAGTGTTTTCACCTGGGCAATTGTGTGCTAACTGAGCTGAACCTGTGCTGACTTGAGTGAACAATACTGAATACTAGTGCTTTCTAAATGACCACATGGTCTAGGCAATGAGAAATGAAGGGATTTGTGTTTATAGTTTAGTGAAATGGGTGTGCTTTTTGATAAATGGCATTATGGTTTTGAAATTTTAGTTCAAAAGCCTGGTTATAGTGTTTAAGCAATCGAGAAAAACTGTAATCGAATATTATAAAAAATGTGTTAAAAAGTTTGTACGATTTTGTGACTTTTTTTTATGTGTGATAACGCATTGCAAAAATATAAGACACAATGTTTGTGTCCTTGAATGGACCATGACTCATCTAGTTGCTATGCAACATTATCTTTACTTCCTTCTATCAATATTTCTGCATTTGAATCATTGTATTCAGGAGATTTGCTGAACATTGTGTGTTATGGTAATGGGTAAAATCTGAATGAACTAAAATGTACTTCATCTCAGTAACATTTTTTTTCCACATCGTGTCCTGGTTCTAGAGAGATATAGCAGAACGGTCTGTTCTTGTCTGCGTTATGTTAAGTCCTGCATTTTTTCTCTGATCCCTTGTTCCAAGGCTTTTTTTTATTATTTTGGTTTAATAAACACACAGCTTTGTGAATATTCACACTTCAAGTCTCCCTGTCAGCAACAGGCCTCATTTTACACACACACATTTTCATTCATGATGTGTAGTCATATTTCTACACAGACTCTGTAGTTTTAAATATGTTGTTTACAATTTGCTTGTTTGATGGTCTAACAAATCACAAATATTGTTCCTATTATTCTGTAGTTTCCGTTATTAAGTCATTATTCGAGCTTTGGACATATCTCTGCTTACCTGAATACTTGAGAAATGTTAAAAGTGTGTGTTAAATCATGGAAGATTTACAGGTCAAAAAAACATTTGTGTTCTACATTAAAATTTTGTTTGCCGATAATCTTAATTGGGGAAGGCATTCTTGTAAAATAATCTTACACAAGGCATTTTTTTACAAAAAATAATTGCATGAACTATAAACCGCTCGTCCATGTCCATGTTCTCACCCACTCCTGCTTGAATGTTGATTATTTTCCTCATATTCTCCATTGTTGCGGCTCCTCTCTTCCCAGTCTGTCAGTAACGCTCTGTTTACTTCCTGTCTCTATGAAGCCCCTCATTCTGAAAAGCACACTGTGCTCTGATTGGTCGGCTGGAGCAGTGTGTTGTGATTGGCCGAGCGCTTCGAGTGAGTTTGGGAAATGTCCCGCCCCTTACCATAACCGACAGTTTAACACACTCCTAACTAACTCAACCAGGCCCCTTTATTCTGCGTATGAATTATTTAAATGAGGATTATTGCGACGTGTTCCCGGAAGAAACTCAAGACTACAATGGAGGCGTTTCAGGAGTTCAGAAACACTGACACTGATATAGAGAATAACTCTATATCAGTAAATTTGAAGTCACAGAGAAAAATGTTTTAAGAGTTGCACATTTTTATTTTTGATTAATAAAACAGTTACACCTTCTCAAATTCTTCATTGCGAGTGCAAATCCTATTCTACACATCACAAATGAAGAATCTCTAATCTCTGGTCCCACTTTATATTAAGTGGCTTTAAGTACTATGTACTTACATAGAAATATAAGTAAAATGTACTTATTGTGTTCATGTTGTATTGTAAAATACTTGTTCGGCTATTGCGGTGTGATACGGGTAAGGTTAGGGACAGGTGTGCTGGTATGGTTAAGTTTAAGGTTTAAGGTATAAAGGAAGGGTCAACAGTGTAATTACATAAATTAATTACCGCTGTAATTACAAGTAGGTATTTTCAAAATATAAGTACAATGTAAAAAACATATATGTACACAATAAGTCCATTGTATCAAATTATTAATTTCAATGTTAGTACATTAGTAGTTAAAGCCATATAAAGAGGGACCGAATCTCTTGCTATTAAACGCAAACATCCAGTGGATGGGAACTGTGTATCCGACTCCCTCACAGAGGCCTGGAGTGGGACTGGTTTCACCCCGTGTCGGTCACCTGACTGGTGTATATTTAAAACCAGAGCGTGATAATAATAGCAGTCACATAGCATGCCCTTTAGCATAGTAAATAGTTACTGAATTAAGTGTTTTGTGCGGATGAGAAACTGCTTAGTTCCACTGTGACCGCACACAATGAGAAACTTCATTCAGAGGGCCAGTAAAGATCCTCCTAGGTGGAGACACACAGTATTCTTAGAAACCCACGCTAACATGTGAGCAGCGTGAGCTCATTCCTCCGCCTTGTGACGGCTAAAAGAGGAAACTGGATGAGGCATACTGAGAATTACACACAGAAGACAGACATCATCATAGAGTTTAAAACTTCACACTAGTGTGGCTCATCTAGCATCGTGTGTGTGTGTGTGTGTGCGTGCGTGTGCGCGCTATTTCATCTCAAACTTTGATATAATGCACCAACATTTGTCTGCTACTACTACAAATCCCACTGTCACAGGCGCTCAGTTGATTTGCACCAAAAATACCTTCATTTCTGTCAGGACCACTATCGTCAAATACGATTGACAATTGTACAGTTTGGGTTGGCGGTATGGTTCTGTTCTGGGCAGTCTAGCATAGATAAGAGCAGCAATAACCCCTCTTAGGCCCCGTTTACACGTACCGTAATTTTGAAAAACGGAGACATTTCCCTTCGGTTGTGCCCCTCGTTTACACGCAAACGGAGAATTCTCCTCTGAAAACGATTCTTTCAAAAAACTCCGGCCAGAGTGGAGATTTTGGAAAACTGCGTTTGCACGTTTGCATGTAAACTGAGAAAAACTGAGTTTTAGGCAGTCGACGTCACAGTATGCGACAGAACTTGCACTGCGTCAAAAGTGCAACCTATATTTTCGGGATTCTGATTGGCTAACGTGGGCTTGAGCTTCTCGTTACACTGCCACCTACAGGTTTGGCATGCTCTTGATGGCATATACACGGGTTCGTGTAAACAAACACTTTTCTGAAAACGGAGAGGGTGAAATGTCCGTTTATGAAAATAACCGGCCACGTGTAAACGTAGCCTTAGACAGAACAGAACCAACATGAATGTATGCAGATATCATTAATCCAAAGATTTTAAAGTACAACATAATTTGAAAATTTATGCTGATTCAAGGGGAATCATAATGCCAAATCTTGACTGGCGAGAGGAGGAGCTGGGGAGCCCACAAGACACGATATTTCTCTCATTCCTCCTATTACTGAGTGATCTCTCTAACAGTGAATGTGGACCCAACAAATGATAGATGAAAAATGTAATACAACTTTTACTCATTTAGGTACAGGTAATCATAAATGTTCATAAACTACTGATTTGGTATAACCATTTTTTATAATGACACTGCTTGCTAGACAGAACTGTGTTGGCAGATTTTTCATTCTAGTATATATAAAAAAAGGTTTCCTATTCAACACATGGAATGCAATTGTTCTAAAAAATGTCAAAAATGTCTGTTATGAACAAAAACGTCAGGGATTTGCTTCCTCATAGGTCCACCAAACACCACTGAGCTTACAAACAGTTTAAGAAAAGTCTTTAGTTTAATCAGTTTTGTGTTTGTGCATATTTAGCTATATTTGGGAGATACATTTTTTTTCTAAAACTAAAAACTACATATCACAAAATCTCCATTTGGGTACATCCCCAATGACTCAATTTATAATATGTTTGTTTATTTATATACATTTTTACTTTTAGTGGTAGGTTTAGGGTGTGTGTTCATGATTAGTTTTTGACAAGTTTCACCAGCAATCTGTGTTTCCCCTGTTATGCGATAGGGGGCGCTATTACGCATCTTCTGAAATAGTGCAGAACCTCTGGACCCAAAAACAAGCGAAGAAGAAGATCTGCGGATAGAGGACTACATCCACACATGTAAGCTAACATGATCACCAAACAATATATCCTCATCATGGTTTCATAATCGCTCTGAAGTCAAAAATGCAATTTTCTCAACTTTTTGTTTAACAGATTTTTACATTTTTATTAGTTTAATTATTTTTAATTATTTTTATTATTATTAAAGCAGAGGCTCTGCTCTTTTTTTAATGAGTGTATTGACTGTTCACATAATCATGCATCAACATATTCCGGGGGTCATGTTATTTTTGTGACTATGATCAAAAATGCGGGCGGGCAAATCTTTTAGTAAGCACTAATAGGGAAAGGGTTCAATTCAATTCAATTCAATTCAATTCAATTCAATTCAATTCAATTCAATCAACTTTATTGATCCCACAAGGAGCAATTAGAGCAGCATGTATACAACAGTACATAACACGAGTCACACACGTTATTCGCAACATACATCCGTCAATCAATATATCAATATGTGCACTTTATACCTCTTTTTTCCCTTCAACGAAACGGTTAATTGCATTTGTAAAAATCTTTCTATAAAAAAACAGTAGAAGTCTAAGCTCTAAATGTGTGAATGCATGTGTGTGTTGTGTAATGCTAGTCTCATGAGAGGTGCTCATCTGCAGAGAAGAGAAAACACCGCATCTGATGACCAATATCTCCAGAGTCCCAAACCAGACGCTCCCTGCAGAAAACACGAGCCGCAAAATGCAAATATTATTTCCTTCCTCTGAGCTCACAGCATTACCTATGATTTCCTCGGATCAGGAAAACATTCTTTACATAATGCGGTATCATATTTCTCAGCTGCGGTCCAAAGACCGTCACCACCATGAGAGAAAGTCTCCGTTCGTTCCATTTATATAGAAAAATTAAAGATGACTCAATCAACAGCATTTGTGGCATAACGTTGATTAAATACACACAAAAATTCCCAAAGGATGCACTTCTACACTGTGTACTATTTTTTTATTTACTTTTACTTTTAAGTTTATTTACATTTGTTATTTCCGTGCGATTACATTTATAGCAAAATATTCTGTGAAACGCATCTTTTTATTGACTTTTCACTTCTTATTTTCTCTGTGTGAGAAAAAGTTAAAATGTTATTATTCAGTCAATAATTCAGTAAGTATTATTATATGGTGAATGGGAAATGAAAAATAGGAAAAGATCATTCTTAATTAATTTTATCTTCATGAATACCGACATATGGAAGAGATTTGTAAAACATCAAGTTTGAACTGAGGAGACCAGCCCTAATGCATAATTTTCTTGTTTCAAGGTAAATAAAGCATGCTGAAATGTGTTGTATACAGTGCATGCTTGCTTGTGAGTTTTGTCCTTTTCAAGTTCAAAGAACGCAAAAACTGCAATGTGATATAAAGTGGTATCCTTCTTCCCCTGCGATTGACAGTGTTCACTGATCTCTACTGTCTGAGCACAGCATATATGTAACCATTACTGCAAGTACTTTCCTTTGAAATTACAGTATGGCTGTAAAATGTAAAACGGTATTGAAATGGTAGAATTACGGTAAATGGATAGAACCATAGCTTCCAGTACTCTACTGTGAAATTACAGTAAAGCTGTAAAATTAACAACAGATACTGCTGAATTACGGTAAGCAGCTGTAAACTGGAAAAAAACTGTGTTTAAATTACGGTAAATGGCTGGAACCAAAGCTTCCAGTACTCTACTGTGAAATTACAGTAAAGCTGTAAAATTAACAACAGATACTTATGAATTACGGTAAGCAGCTATAAACTGGAAAAAAATGTTTCAATTACAGTAAATGGCTAGAACCACAGCTGCCAGAATTTTACTGTGAAATTACAGTAAAGCTGTAAAATGAACAACAGATACTGTTGAATTACGGTAAGCAGCTGTAAACTGGAAAAAACGGTGTTTAAATTACAGTAAATGGCTGGAACCACAGCTGCCAGAATTTTACTGTGAAATTGCAGTAAAGCTGTAAAATGAACAACAGATACTGTTGAATTACGATAAACATCTGTAAACTTAACCCCCACCCCCCGGTTTTTAAATTACGGTAAATGGCTAGAACCACAGCTGCCAGTACTCTACTGTTAAATTGCAGTAAAGCTGTAAAATGAACAACAGATACTGTTGAATTATGGTAAACAGCTGTAAACTGAACCCCCACCCCCGTTTTTTAAATTACAGTAAATGGCTAGAATCACAGCTGCCAGTACTCTACTGTGAAATTACAGTAAAGCTGAAAAATGAACAACAGATACAGTTGAATTATGGTAAACAGCTGTAAACTGGAAAAAAACGGTGTTTAAAATTACGGTAAATGGCTGGAACCACAGCTGCCAGTATTTTACTGTAAATTTATGGGTAATTTTTTTACAGTGTTGAACTGCATCTCGCTTCACTTGACAAATGTATTGTTTGATGAAAGATTATGAGGGCACATGTATTAAAAAATAAATAAATACTGCAATAGTTTTATTTTCATGGGGATTTTAACAGTAAATAATAGACAGAATATGTTGCTTGTGTAAACAGCAGATGTACTACATTTACCAGAAAAGTAAATGTATCTGTTTTAATGAGTGAAAGCCCCTAATGATGACAATGAGGCTATTTAATTGTGTCATTAACTTGCTTGTGAACTTTGAACCTGTTTATTTCCTTTAAGTAATTTGAGCAACATTGTGTCACTGTATAGTAAATAGGAATAATATTATAAGGGTTGACAGTGTAACTACACTACAGATGCAATTACATGCAGGTAAATGAACAAACAACATGTAGCTAAAAATATCCAATATGAAGTGAGTCCTATTTCATAAGCATAATCCCAAATCCCAAAGATGAAGCTGGGGAATATGAGGTTATTTGGATGTCACTTCCACACAAGGAGAGACTTGCATAATAAGTAAATGGGTCAGTAGCCAACATCCCTAGGAAGTAAACTTCCATTACCGAGAACAAATGGAGCGGTGCTTTCGGATTCATTCACTCGAGTCCCTACAGGTTAGGGTTTCTGAGGTATATCGCCTCTGGAGACATGAGTTCCGGACCCTGGAATAACATTTGTTGTTGAGTCAGATGATAATTAGCAGTTTCTACGTAACCGGTTTCGTAATCTGTGACAAAAACACATGATATTAAAAAGTTTTGCCCTAGTCTGATTTACTTTTTAAACTGATGTGTCATCAAATCCTTGCTAAAATGTAAGAATGCATAAAAGTTATATAACAGCAAGTGCCCCTGTGTGAAAAAGCTGATGGTGAAGCTTCATACAATCAAAGCCAAGGCGAGAGAGAGGACTAAGATCTTTACTGTTGCTTTGCCGTCTTTATGTCTTTCTGTATTATCTGCACCGTTCTCTTTTTGTTTGTTTGTTTGTTTTTAGAGCCTTAGGGATCTTTTTCAGTCTGATTACTGCTTATAACCGCGGTGCTTTAACTGCAGGTCAAACGTCTGGGTTTCACTTTATTTTGATGGTCCCTTTAACCTTATATTGGCATACAGGCTACAGCCATTACATATTTAAAACAGTAATATCCTATACTAGACCTAAACTAATCTTGACAAACTATATTTATATCTATACTATCTATACTAAGCTATACTATATATCATTTGAAAGCTTACAATCTCTAGTTTACATATTTGGTGACTGATTCTGAAAATAAATTACAGAGGAGCCGTAATTTATCAATTTATCAAAATCTGCCAAACTTCCAATACTACTTCTGAATAGGAAATTGAAAATTGTAAAAATAATGGTTCAGATCGCTCAAACAACACATGGAAATGGAGCATATTTCCATATTGTATGTCCATATTTCCCTTATATGGGCAGTAATGTCAACTAGTGGAAGAGTTTGGTACTGCGCCCAAACTAAATCTCACTGAAAGCTTATTTTTTTAGATATCAACCTAAAATTTGAAACACAACTTGTTCAGATTTTTGGCTTTGATTTTTTTGTTGTTGCATTTTTAGAGTCCACCAGGTTTTGAAAATTGTACATTTTCATAAACTCAAACTTCTATAACTTTTTTTCTGTTTAACTTTCTTAATTGATCTTAATACAATCCACTTCTACAAAAATCTGCCAAATGTCTTCTTTGAAAAAAGACCAATCTTACATCTATATTCCAAAGCATTCTTGAATTACAACCAGTTAAGTTTCAGAATGTGCATTTTCATGTCTATTAAAAAAAGGGGGCGCTTAAGGGGTTAACACATTCTGATGACTATAAGTAACGTTACACCTACATGTCTACTAACTCTCATTAGAGTATTTGTAGAGTATTATAGGAGTATAGGGTTAGGGTTAGAGTTAGTTGACATGTACAGTAGTTGCAAAGTTACTTATAGTCACCAGAAGGTTCAAAAGGGACCATCAAAATAAAGTGTTACAAAAAAAGGCTTCTCGTTAATGAAAGCTTAAAAGCAATCAATTACAAATGAATTAACAATGTTTCACAGGGTAGTGTGTAGCTTTTCCAAAAGAGATGCGTGACGCAGAATGATCGAATAACCAAGAAACTTTAATAAACACATATAGTGATAGACCACTACAGCATATGTCATTACTTGAATGCGGAACAAAGACAACAGAAGGCTTAAATGCGATAGATCATTAACGAAACAGGGAACAGGTGTGCAACTATTCAGAAACCATGGTAACAAATGAGAAAAAAACTCACTGCAGCACTTTCCTAAACATCTGTTTCTCACTATGCACACATTTTCTGATCCTCGACGTGATCACGGGAGGCAAAGCAATGTTGATAATTACCAAATATATTTTGAGACAAACGTCTTTTAAAGTAATTAAATCAACAGTTTTTCAATTACTGAGGAATATGTAAGAATGGTATTTGGAGTAAAAAGCACCTCTGCTGTTGGAGCTAAAAGCTAAATATGTGTCATGATAATAAACATTTGTTGACATGACATGATTGGATTAAAATGGTCAATTTCATTAATTAATTTGGGTGTCAAACTTAGAGATAATCACCATAACGAAACAGTCAAGTCAAGTCGCCTTCATTTCTATAGCGCTTTATACAGGGCCGGAGTGGGGCCACTTTTCAGCCCGGGAGTTTCAGGCCCAAGACCGGCCCACTTTTTCCGGTGGAATTCAAAATTAGCATTTTTTTCCAAATTGGATAAATTAAGTACCAGTTCAGCTCTCACTATTGTGTAGTTTTTATTAATACCATGTTCAACAAATAATGTAAAGGTTAAATAATAATTCACAGAAGAAGTTAACAAAAAATATTCCACAAGAATAGGTTGATAAATTAACAAAAGCAGAAAGAAAGAAAGCATTTGAAATGTATCCCACCCTTCCACAAAGAGGCATATTGAACTAATGTTTACAGTTGCTCAGAAGATACAAAAAATAATTAAGAGGTCATTTTACTGCATACACAGATCAAGCTTGAGTTTTGTTATCAATATTAAATTGTATATTATTTGCAAAGTCTATGAATCGCCATGACATGTATTGAGTGATAAGTAAATGGGAATAGGAGCGGGCTTCACTCAATGATTAGCCTAAATTTAAACTTTAAGAGTGCTGGCCTGAATAATTAGAGTATTTAGAACACTGCGCACACTGAAGAAGGCACGCGCCGAAACGCGTTTGTGCAAAGAAAAACTATTTATGCATAGTGCGGCTGCCTCTCTCCTGTTCTAAATACTCTAATTATTCAGTTAAATTATTCTAATTAAACGCGCCGAAACGCGTTTGAGCAAATAAAAACTATTTATGCATAGTGCGGCCTCTCTCCTGTTGAGTGATACAAAAAGGCTAATATTTTAATTAAATGTTATATTTTTCTTGTGAATAGGTTGACAACGATACAACGGTATTAACCGAATAATTACATTGCAGCGTTGCTATTGCTAATCATTACTAGGCCTATCTCTCTTTACCTGCTGTTTGTCCTAAAATCTGCAAATAAATCTGTAAGCTTGGCCCCTCCTGGCCTCTTTCTCCCATCCATCCTCCCTGACGCGTACCGTTACGGTAGGGCCGGCCCAGCCCTATCGGTACCTGAGAAAACGTTTTGGAAAAGACGCGCTATATGGACCCAACCAAATCTATGGGAAGGGAGGGGAGAACTGCCTCACATGGTACAACCCAAGCAGAGGCTGCGCGCTGCGGTGTCCGAATGCAGAACGTGTGTAGTCTAAACGTGACAAATGTAAAAAAAAAAAAAAAAATTTAAAAAAATATATTCCTCGACCGGCCCAAAAGTGAAGCGGCCCACCGGGAATTCTCCCGATTCTCCCGATTACCCACTCCGGGCCTGGCTTTATACATTACAACGCAGCTTTACAGTGATAAACAGGAGAAAAGCTCGGAAAAGACAATAGTGTCATTGTTCAGCTAAAGTCATGTCAGTGTTGATTCAGTTTGGTTTAAAAAACTATATAAAGTTAACCAAAAGTCATATTTATATGATACTAATCATATATATTTTTTTTAATTACTACTGTAAAGCTATATTAGATGGGATCTCCTTAAAGCAGTGTAAGAGGCTTTTTAAAAAAATTTTTTTTATGAACAATTAAAACATCAAACAAAATATAGTACAAGCAGAAGTTATAGTTTAGAGCAAGTATTAACTTCACTACAAGTGCCTCCACTTTACACATGATGTTTTTCAGTTTACGTACTTGAAATAATCAGTAAAATGCGGTTAAATCGAGTATTATAGTATAGTAAAATCAAATCAGCTTTGCATATGTGAGATATATTTTTGTCTTTCTCTGCTGTGAAGAATCACACGTGAGTCGGTTCTGTCTCTTCTTTCCTACTCGACTCTTTCCTCTTGTTTTATCCAGTGTCCAGGTGAATCCATTAGCACTGTTCTTAGACCAGTGTGCCCTTTTCCTTCCAGCCATCCCATTTATATCCCATTATAACAACTCAATCCCTGGAGATGCATGTGAGCCGTCTTGTGCTGTGGTCATTTAGATCCAGCTAACCATCAGATACGTCAGAGCTAAAATTAGCCCCTCGTTCATGACCCGTCGTCTAGTGTGTCGCTGTGGATGCTGGTCTGCAGAAACAGAGACAAAAATGAGCTCCTTTGTTTCAATTCTCATCCAGAAAAACATGTTCCGCTTTTCTTACCACATTCCAGTATTTATAGATGAGTACGTTCTCTGAATTTTGATAAATCATACAAAAAAGAGCAGTGTTGTTACTTGTTGATGCACAGTTTTCCCATTAGTATGGATTTCAGACATTATATGAGTGAAAAAGTTAATTTCAAACCCTGCACATGAAGTATTCAGTATAAAGTGTGGTAGACACACCTGACTTATGAACCGGGTGTCGTTGACACCTGAAAATATTATACTTGCCTTCGGGTTGATACCAATCTAACCCCGCCTAAGAGTCTCACAAAGAGTCGAACATGTTGGCTTTAATTAACTTTATGTCAACAGGTCACACATAACTGGATTACATTAAATAAACATAATTTGTTCATGTAACTTCAACATCATGGAATTAAGTCATTTTAAGCGAACCAATTTAAGTAATCTCATAGTGAAATTTTTAAGGTTTCCTGACATGATTCAGGTGTTTTTTATTTGCATCCATCCATTAATATTTCATTTATTTTAGTGACGCATGATTAAATTGATAGACTATAGCTAGCTATTCGCTAGCAGTAGCACATATTAGCATTTTAAATGCTAAGATTTACATGCTCCTTCAACCAAATCAGTCAAACACAATGCTCCACTCTTCTCCACAATGGAACCCACTGTAAATTAAATGATTCTAATAATTCCAATGTAGTTGAACATCAATATAAACACAATTACACACTATCAAGTCTTCCCCTTTTCTCACTTTCTAAAAAAACAACATAAAATAACACTTAATTTTAACATTTATTGTCTCTTAATTCAACCATATGCAAAGCATGCTGGGAACTAACAAGCACCGCCCAGTTTCAGTTAATGCAACACAAATCATTCATGTAATCCAAGTAAATTTAAATGTTACATATATTTAAGCAGATTGAACACAATCAAATTAAGTTAGGGCAAAATGTCAGTTGGCGTTGCACTATACCGCCACCCTCTGGATGTAAGAAGTTTTTACTTAACATAAATGGTTTGTATTTAGACAACGAATTAGGATTTTGTACTGTTAAGTTGACATAATTATGTTGACCTTATATATATAAAAAAACATTTAAAGTCAACAAACACAATTATTATAAGAAAACTAAATATAAATATATTATGTAAAGTGCACAACCTTCCTAATAAATTTTTTTGAGTGAGCGTCTCGCTTCCTATCGGACACTATCACTCGGGAATACGGTCTCTAGTGTTTCGCTAAATAACTGTCCACTAACTAACTTGCTGTGGAGCAATAATAATCAACTTCAGACAATGCCTTCGATGTGCTTTAATCACGGCCGGAGGATCTCAGACAAATTTCAGAGAGAATCCCACCAGCAAATTGAATACAACAGTTTTTATAGAATAGGATTGACGTGACACATATAATGTCGCTACAATTTGATTGGTTCTTCATAGGCAAACCCTTCTGTTACTAGGTAGAAGCTAACTCTGTTTTCTTAATTACTCCATTGTTGTTAATCACAAGTTTTCAAACCTAGACATCTGTCTAGTTTCATTTCCCCAGTTTGTTATTTATACACTCACTCACACACTCAAAGTCACGAGTTTTCGAACAAAGGGTTTGGAAACATTTAAGATTCAAAAGTGAAAGTTGTTCCTGCTGTTATTTATGATTAACTAAAATAATCCATCACAAAAGCTAACCACCAATGGACATATTCAAGGATTTATCCCATTAAAAACCGGCTTGTGATTCCATCTATTGGCCATGTTGTCAGTCCATTCACTGCGCTCGTGGCCAGCAGTGCAGATATTAAAACCCTCCGTTTATTTCATAGGGTTTACACGTCATGGAAGATGAGTAAGTTTGCTTTTGTGTGACGTGAGGGCATTTCCAGTAATCTTGGAGATTGTAGAATGAGTCAAACCCACAGGAAATAAAAGAAATAAACACCAATGCACTGTTCGATTGATTCTCTTTGCTTGGTTCCTGATTGTTAACTTAAAAAATACCAGATTTAAAAGATTGAAACATGGAATTGAAGTACTGTTTGATTCAAAATGCTTCTTATTCTGGTTTTATTTAACTGTGGCTTATGTCATCTTTTTGTCAGATCTGTCAACCCGATCTCACGGCAATTCGTACGAATTTTACGAGGTGGCTAATTCGTACCAATTCATACGACCTCACTCGTACGAATTTGTACGTTTTTTGCTAAAACGTACATATTTTACGATTTGCCAAAATCGTATGAATTCATACGAATGACCTACCCCTGACCCCGCCCCTAAACCCAACCGTCACGTGGGATCAGACAAATTGTACAAATTCGTACGAGTGAGGTCGTACAAATTCGTACGAATTAGCCACCTTTTAATCACTCGTACAAATTCGTACGAATTGGTCGTGAGATAGCGTTGGATCTGTTTGGGTCTCGCTCTTGATTATAGGATTAGTTCACCTCAAAATGAAAATTTCCTGATCATTTACTCACCACAATGCCATCCAAGATGTTCATGTCTTTCTTTCTTCAGTGGAAAAGAAGTTAAGTTTTCTGAGGAAAACATTTCAGGATTTTTCTCCACACAATGGATTTCAATCGCAACCAACATGTTGAAGTCCAAATCAATGCAGTTTCAAACGGCTCTGCACGATCCCAGCTGAGGAATAGGGTCTTATCTAGCGAAACAATCGTCATTTAAAAAAATAAATAAACATGTATATACTTTTTAACCACAATTATTCGTCTTGTGCTGCTCTGGTCTGCGACGCGCCAGGCATTACGCAATCACGTTGGAAAGGTCACGGGTCACGTCATCTGTCCAAGTTATTTGTCTGTGTAATCCGGTTCAAAAAAGTAGGGAAGGCCAAAAAATTTATCTAATTTTCTCCTCTAAATTAAAAATCGTCCGACATCTTTGTTTATTTTATTTTTATTATTATTTTTATGTTTTTTCGTGACCTTTCCAACGTGATGACGCAATATGTAGCGCATCCAGAGATGATACAAGACGGGCATTTGTGGTTAAAAAGTATATAATTTAGAAAATGACCGATCGTTTCACTAGATAAGACCTATTCCTCAGCTCATGCAGAGCCGTTTGAAACTGCATTGATTTGGACTTCAACATGTTGGTTGCGGTTTGGAGTCCATTGTGTGGAGAAAAATCCTGAAATGTTTTCCTCAAAAAACTTAATTTCTTTTCAACTGAAGAAAGAAAGACATGAACATCTTGGATGGCATTGGGGTGAGTATCAGTAAATTTTCTTTTTTAGGTGAACTAATCCTTTAAGGCCTGCCCAGACCAATGCACACGTTCCTGTTATTACTAATGCGTGCCCTTCTGAGTAACACCAACCCAGATAAGGGATTGAGCCTTATTTTTAGTTCATATTTTCAAGTGACTCATAGCTTTGATCACTTTTAAAAATAGTGCTGACTGTTTACTGTCCTGGATTTAAAACAAATCAAAGATAAATTTGTCATAGTCATATGTATCAAAATAGTCATTTTCATAATAATTAAGTCTATTTTTGAAATATCCTTCTATACAGTTAACTACAGTTGCTCCCTTTTGGCACTTAAATAATTTCCTTCATGCAAAATTTAAGAGCTATTTCTAATACCCCTGCATTAGCTCTGAGGAATCCCAAGTTCAGTAATGGCCATCCCAAAAGTCATATTTTTTTCATGACTTTGCTGTAAAAATCTCCTATAATCCATAATCCAAAACAAATACTGTTTACCTGCAAACAGCGAGGTACCTCTCACGTTTAGTGTTGATTCAGTTAAGTTTAATAACAGTTGAACGTTGATCAGTTATGACATGAGTTCAATTTATCCATAAGCAGCTCTACAGACGACAATAGTCATATTCACTTTGAGTCAGTTCAATGTTGATTCAGTTCGGTTCAATAACAAAATTGATCAATTATGAAATTAAGTCAAATCAGCAATAATGCAGCTCTGCAGAAATCAGGGATCTCATCGTCCAGCTCAATTCAGTTAAATTTTTCTTCTCATTCAATAGTGTCAATCGCAGTCAAATCAGTAATAGCTATTACTGAGTATTAACCCTTTCCCCACCATTAACAAGTTTTTCCATCATTTGTAACACAATGCTTCCTCGCCATTGACGAGTTATTCCGGCGATCCCTGTTTTCACTGTTTTACGGTAGGGGACAAAGTAGAAGATCTGTGTAAACCAGGAGCGGATAGAAGTAAAAGTTAACGTAGAGGTCTTCAACCCTAATCAAACACACCTGAACCAGCGAATCAAGTCGCCTGGAAATCACAGAGAGTTGCGCAGACCTCTGAGATAATGTGATCACCAAACATACAACAGCATATTAATCAAAACTGCCTAACGGTACCAAATGAAATGTCAAACCCATGAAGAGGGAAATGACTAGCTATGGACTCGATCTATGTTTTGATCATCGTTCTGAATACAGTCGTTTTGTCTTTGACAAAAATGCAATTTTCTCAGTTTTACTCAATTTACTCTCAATTCAAGTGTTGATACATAAGAATGCATGAAGATACAATATACATATAGCTTAAATTCAGAGGCTCTGTTCTTTTGGTAACACTTTATTTCGATAGTCCACTTTAGATATTCTACTAACTATAAGTAACTTTGCAAGTAGATGTCAACTAATGGGGCTTTTCCACTACATGGTACGGTACGGCACGGTTCGGTACGGCACGCTTTAGTGCTTTTGCACTGCATGGTACGGTACGGTACGGCTCGCTTCGGCTCTCTTTAAATGGTACCACCTCTGTTGAGGTTCCAAGCGTACCGTACCGATACTAAAATGTGACGTCAAAACACTGCAGATCACTGATTGGTCAGACAGAATCGTCACTACCAGCATCATTGTATTTGCGACACGAGACAACAAACCCGCTAGATTTAAATCTAACCCCGCCAGTAACAGCCACCCCTGTAGCACCTGTTTTTAAACTACTTGCTTGACTTGCTAAAAAAAAAAAAAAAAAACTGGTTTCACTTTATTTGGATGGTCCCTTTAACACATTCTGTTGTCTATAAGTAACAATGCCCCTTCACGACTTCCAAAAAAGAAATGGCTGAATCGTGGTCAGTGGACGAAGTGCAGACGTTCCTCTCGTTGGTTGCCGAGGAGCAGATAAAATATAACGATCAGTTTATAATCCCACCCACTTTAACTGCAGTGGAAAAGCAAACTGAGCTAAAGCGAGCCGAACTGTGCCAAGCCAAGTCGTACCATGCAGTAGAAAAGCAAACCGAGCTAAAGAGAGCCAAAATGAAAGCTTTAGCGTAAGTTCTGCCGGGAAGACTCAATTGTTGCGTCACTTATTATCTTCTCATCTATCCAATCACGTTTCAATACTAGAAGTATAAAAGACCCGTACTTACACTTGTCTGAGTTCGCAGATGCTGACTCTTCACTCACCTCCATCCACCCCACCACCACCAAGATGATTTCTTCCCTCCATCACCAACAAGATGGGTTCCTCCGTCTATCCTCCCTATCACCATAGGATTCCCCCTTCAACCTCCCCACCACCACCAGGATGGTCCCTTCCAATACCGCACAGGGGGTCGGCTGCGCCCCTGCCTTGATCTTCAGGCAGGATATGCAGAGTCTGGACCCTCAGATTGCGAGCTACGGACGGGGCCTACGCCAAAGAACTTTATTGCTTGCTGGGTTGTTAATAAATGGATAATTGTCACCATATTTACTCTCCCGAGTCTTTCTGGTAGAACAGAAATGAACTGAACTAAACTGAACTGAACTGAACAGAAATCAACTGAACTGAACTGAACTGAACGGAAAAGAACAGAACAGAACAGAACAGAACTGAACTGAACTGAACTGAACTGAACTGAACTGAACTGAACTGAATGGAAAAGAACAGAAATGAACTCAACTGAACAGACAGATCGTTTCGCTGTTTTGAACATTCGGATAGTTGGCCCCCGACATCTTCAGGCGGAAAATGCTGAATCCGTACCCTCGGATTGCGAGTTACGGACGTCAAAGAACTTTATTGCATATGTGCTTGCTGGGCTGTTAATAAATGCATAATTGTCGAGTATCTATTCTCCTGAGTCTTTCTGGTAGAACTGTGCAGAGCCGAGTCGTACAGTGGAAAAGCGCCATAACTGTCAGTAGAGTATTAGTAAACTGTCTGCTTAATATCTGCGAACACTTTATTTTGATGCTCCTCAACACACATTATACTGACTATAAGTAACTTGGCAATGAGAGTTAGTTGACGTGTAGTTGCAAAGTTACTAAGTAGAATGTCTAAACTGGACCATTGAAATAAAGTGTTACTGTTCTTTCTTTTGACATATTCATGCAACAAAATATTCTGGGGGGCCATGACAATTTTGTGAAAATTATGAAAAATGCGGGTGCTGGCTGGCAACATGTTTAAAACATGCTGTCGGGAAAGAGTTAAGAGAAGGTCCCCCGCCATCTTGCTCTGGCGAAAAGTGACTTGAACACACCTGATGTTGAAATTACGACTTACCAACTCGTAATTATGAACTTTCCAGGAGGATTTGAACGCACCAATAATCTGCGGTTTTTTAATGCAACCCGCGACTCATTCGAAAAAAAAAGGCTGGCAAAGGTTTTTTTTCATTTTTTTTTTTCACCCCATCTGCATAACATATTGTCTATGAGTTCTCTACCTAGTCCTTGCCGTTGGTCAGCGGAAACCGTGAGGATCTGCAGAGGAATGACTCATCACAAGCATTTAGTATTCTGCACATGTGTCTGTGAAGACTGGCCATCTGCAAAACCAGACTATAAAAAGCCCACAAGGCTGTCATAGTGCCAAAAATAAACGCCCTATCACATATGGTTTTGTGTATCAGTAATATGGATTATGAGAAATATGGTCAATGATATCTATAGTAAATAATATCAATATTTACCCCGTGCAATATGTATTTACTGCAGATGTACAATGTCATGAGAAACTTGAATGGGAGTTACACTACACTACAATCAGTATAAATGAAGCAGCTATAATATATGCAGCTGATGAGAATATAAATCCATTTTTAAAAGTAATCAGTATGTTTAATCTCACATGTCTAGATGAAGTTTAATGCCAAAACCATAGGAATAACAAAAATGAAGCCTATTATACCTACCTATACCTATTGTGACAATAATAAAGCACATTTCCAGCCCCAAATTTTCATTAACTTAGATTATTCATTTGAATGCCTTTTTGGATCAATAAAAGCAAATGTTGTTTTGCCTCTTTCTATAGAAATATATTCCAAGAAATCAAAATTGACACTATTTACTTAGTGCACATTACTAGTCTAGTGGTGAACAATTAATCAGTGCAGGATAATCCACCAAAAATACTTTGCTTTTGTTTAGTCAAATCTGAAACTTTGCGTTCCCTCCGAAATGGCGTTTCTTCTCTGCTGATGTCATGTTGCTGGGTTGGGCAGATTTTTTTAAATCACTCTTTCAATCTTTTAATCACAGAAATGATGCAATACTGAAATAAAGATGGTCACAACCTCCGGTTCATGCAGACTTTAAGAACACATGGTGAAGCCTAACCTCAGCTGACAAAATATGTTTTAAAAGCAAATTCTGGCTCTTCCAAGCTTTATAATGTGTATTTATAGCTTTATAGTGAATAACTAAGATTTTGAAGCCCAAAAAGTGCATTCATCCATCATAAAAGTAATCCACACGGCTCCAGGGGTTAATAAAAGCCTTCTGAAGTGAAGCCATGTGTTTTTGTACAAAAAAAATATATTTATAACTTTATAAACCATAATCAGTGGCTTCCAGTAACGGCCGTACACGAGTCGAGTTCCAGCGGAAGAGTGACGCCTGTCGAGTGACCTCTGACCCCACGCATTACGAGTGACCTCTGACCCAAACGCATGACGTGTGACCTCTGACCCAAATGCATAACGAGTGACCTCTGACCCAAACGCATGACGAGTGACCTCTGACCTGAAGCATGACGAGTGATCGACCTCTGACCTGACGCATGTCGAGTGACCTCTGACCTGACACATGATGAGTGACCTCTGACCCGACGCCTGTCGAGTGACCTCTGACCTGACGCATGACCTCTGACCCGACGCATGACGCGTGACCTCTGACCCGACGCATGATGAGTGACCTCTGACCCAAACGCATGACGAGTGACCTCTGACCTCACGCATTACGAGTGACCTCTGACCCGACACATGACGAGTGACCTCTGACCCGACACATGACGAGTGACCTCTGACCCGACACATGACGAGTGACCTCTGACCCGACGCATGACGAGTTACCTCTGACCCCACACATGACGAGTGACCTCTGACCCGACGCATGACGAGTTACCTCTGACCCGGCGCATGACGAGTGACCTCTGACCCGACACATGACGAGTGACCTCTGACCCGACACATAACGAGTGACCTCTGACCCGACGCATGACGAGTGACCTCTGACCCGGCGCATGACGAGTGACCTCTGACCCGACACATGACGAGTGACCTCTGACCCGACACATGACGAGTGACCTCTGACCCGACACATGACGAGTGACCTCTGACCCGACACATGACATATTGATAAATGCTGAAGCGCAGAGGATCGACACCGCTCACAAACTAGAAGTCTAAAACGAGAATTTTTAAAGAGAAATCTGAAATCTGTTTGTTGCCGAGGTCAGAGGTCACTCTTCCGCTGGAACTCGACTCGACCGGAAGCCAGTGATTATGGTTTCTAAAGTTATAAATATGGATATTTGTCTCACAAAAACACACCGCTTCGCTTCAGAAGGCCTTTATTAACCCAATGATTACTTTTATGATGGATGCGTGTGGCGCTTCAAAATCTAGGGTACCATTCAAGCTTGGAAGAGCCAGGATATTTTATAATGTAACTCCGATTGTGTTTGGCTGAAAGAGGAAAGTCAAAAACACCTAGGATGGCTTGACGGCGAGTAAATTATGGGATGATTTTTATTTTCAAGTCCTTTCACAAATAATAGCAGAGATCAGTGCAAAGAAGCGTCTACTCAAAGACGAGTTTGAACCGGAAAGCTGATTTTAAACACGGCAAGAAATAAATGTGAGCCCCTTTGAGCTGGAGCGAGACATGGTTAAACCACCTGTTAAACGAGAGAAGATGAATACCTCGCAGCAGATAACCTGTGTGATGCAGCACACCTTCATTTATCTTTCTAAGATCTGCATCTGCCCCACTTACATCTAAATAAAGCTCAGCCTCAGAGCCGTCACAATGCCCACCGCCTATTTTTACCTCCCACTGCTGAGCTTGTTTTCCAGGTTGAAAGTGAAGCCTGTGAGAGATGGAGCACAACGTCTCTGCTCTCATTTCTTCAGTCCATTTGTGTCGTTTCAATGTCAAGCAGTGTTGTGTCTCAGACTCAGGCATGATGGGGGAAATGAATATCAAGCACGGGGTTGGGGAACGGGTTTAATATGGTAAAATATGTTAAATCGAGTTGAATGTACGTTACTGCCCATACGGAAATGTAATATATGACATATATGTCCGTCCCTATATCGCTAGTGACGCCGTCATATATGCTAAATATAAGACAATATATTGCTATCACATATATACATATCTCTACATATATGTTGATATAGGTTTTTAACATATATACATTTGCCATATTAAATGAGTATATTGACATATATTAATATGATGTATATGATTATTATTTATATAATACTGTATGTTTTGACCACATATGTCACCGATATGTTTAACTTATATATGCCAAACTATTTACTATTAACTATTTATATCAAGTCTACATATCCACATTTCATTTCAATTTCTATCTTATTTTCGAATCTTTTATAAATAAAATGTATTATTTATTATTATTTTACCTCTTCTTGACCAGCTCATAAAAACAAAACAAATACTACACAAATTCTATTTGAAAACTGATCATTATATATGTGACATGTATATAAAAAAACACTATTATAAATACATAAATATATATGGGCTGGTTTTATATGTCAATTGTTCCATTTTCTAATAGGTTTTATATATGGGCATATATATTTTATATATGTGGATATATTTAATATATGTATATTTCATATGTGTACATATATTACATTTCCGTATGGGAGGAGTTGTTACTGCAAATTAAGACCAAGACGTGAAGCAGATATGAAATGATACAGTATATTGTGCAATATCAAAGTGATTGCACATTATGCTGCTTATTATGCTGCTATTTGCCACATAAATAAATCATTGGACACAAAATATTCAGTTGATATATTTCTTTAGCTCTCTTGAAACTATAGGAGATCATAGCAAGCAGCTTTTAGCCAAGATTAATGTTAAAGTCCCCTTTTAGTCAATAATTTTATCCCTTAAAACCAGAGCCGGACAGTAACGGAGTACATTTACTTGAGTACAGTACTTAAGTACAATTTTGAGGGATCTGTACTTTACTCGAGTATCATTTTTGAGGAGTACTCATGACTTTACTCAAGTACATTTGAGAGGCAAATATTGTACTCTTTACTCCACTACATTTCTATCCATAACCGTGAGTACCCGTTACTTCTTCTTCTTCAAAAAAAAAAAGGAAAAATTAAAAATCTCGGAAACCCTAAATTTGTTGTTTCCCTCTCAAACGTGACTGGATTGTGACGACACTGATTGGGACAGCCTATCAGCAATCAGCTTTCATGTTCAGGTTCAGAGGTGTGTCAGAACATTGCTATATTGCCTTCTTTGTAGGTTTATTGATTTGATTGATGAAAAAACAGAGAAACTCACATGTATACACAATTGTTAGCTGAATTTTCTTTTCTGATATTACACATTAATGTAAGCTGAGCATTTGCTCTGATGTTCTTGAGTATGCGGTGTGTTTAACACAGTCAGGTTCAAATGTGGGTGCAAAAAATCCATTAAAACTCCAGCAGAGGTTTGTCAGAGCGTTGCCATTGTGCTATTGCCTTTATTTAATGTTAAATAAAGCAACGTGGTAAAAAGATGAAAATGACTTGATTTTACTTTCAATTCCTTTTACATTCTCCAAGGTATTAACATTAACATTTTTCATAACTCCATGTAGGACGTTTCTGTACATAAATGTAAGCACAGTGGCAGTAGTAATGCAATATTTAGAAAATGTACTCTTGTACTCTTGATACTCGAGTACTTTAAAAACAAGTACTTCACTACTTTTACTTGAGTAGACATCTGACTAGTACTTTTACTTGTACTTGAGTAAAATTTAGCAAGGGGTATCTGTACTTTAACCCAAGTAATGAAGCTGTGTACTCTGTCCGCCTCTGCTTAAAACTCATCTTTGATCACCAAAATGACATATTTAAACGTTTTTTTCCTTGAAAATAAATCGTCTTGCTTTAAAATATCTTGAATGTAACTCGACACCCTTGCCTCATTTAGTATACACAGTTCTATGAATATGCAAATAAGCCCCGCCTCCACTCATTCACTCAGCTCAGAGATCCACTGGTTGACGATCACACGTTGATCTGATTGGTTACAAGGTAGTTTGTGACGTCAGAAACACCAGCGATTTCAAACCGTGTTTTTGAGACTGTCTTTGGTTCACTGCAGTTTTAAGTAAAAAAAAAAAACTTGACTTGAATTTACACAAAAGTTTGTCTTAAAGCATTTTAAAAACACCACATAGACATATAAACAACATTCAAAGCCGGATTTTCACTAGAGTGACTTTAAAACCAGATGAACAGAACGGATGATGTACAGTAGTCATCATTATTTGTACATGCCTCACTGAACAAATAATTGCGTGGAAATTAAATATTGTTTTGAGTTAAAATTATTTTAAAATATTTTACATTTTAAAGAAATCTAGGGGAAAAGAATATATCCATTACAATAATTGCAACAAGAAAAACATGGCAACAATATTACAGTAATATAAGTACTGAAGTCTTTGAATGCGATCGATAATTGAGATGCATGTCATGATCAGTGGAGATGGGTGTTTTTAACCGCTAAAATCATAAAGTGGCGTGCGTGACTGACCTTCAACTGCAAAATATACAAGTCTTCAATCCTTTAATAGTGTTTTGAAATTTCAGTCTATACTTAGATCTAAAATCCCTATGAAGGATATCAAATCCATCTGTGGATCAAATAATCACACAGAAAGCATCAAAATAATCACCCACCCAATTGGGTCCCTCTTTAAAAAAGAAAAATCATAATCTGAACCAGGCAAGGATAAACATCCCGCTTGACAGAAAGGGAGATTATGAGGGGAACGTGACAGAGCTGTTGGATGGTTGTGGTTTGCTATTGGTGGATCTCATGTGATTGACAGGTTGCTCCGCCCACATCATCAGAGAAGAGAAGAGCTGCAAAAAATAATGATGTGCACCGATAAATCATTTATAACAAATAATGCAATATTCTGAAGAATTCTCAATTTTGATTTCATGGCGAAAAAATTAAAAAAAAAAATTAAAGACACATTTCCACCTTTCCCACATTTAATTCCTTCAAATGGATGCAACACTGAAGGATTCTTCCTCCATACGCTCTGGGTTCCTGCATTTCAAAAGCATATTAAAAAGTACTAAGAAATACATATATGCATGCAGGATTTTTGTATGTAGATTGTTTTCAGAAACTTGCAAATATAAACAATTGTTTTACATATGATCGCTACAAACAAAACCATGTAAAATATTGCGGTTCTTTTTTCATATGCAGTTTCATTCTTGGATTTAATTTCCTTCATTAGATTGAAAACTGGAAAATGGACAGATAGATGGACAGATGTGGATGAGATCAGAAAGACCACAAGATGAGGTTAACACTCTGGTGTCCACAAAGCTGTCAGCTGTGACACAAAGAAACCATTAAAAGGTGGAGCAGAGCCAGATGCACTGATCTGAGAGCAGACACACTGCAAAGTGTAAGTAAGCATTTTTCATAATGCTTTATGTGCAAATGAATTCAACTCAACTTTATTTATAGAGCACTTTCAACACCAGTGGAACCAAAGTGCTGTACAGAAAAAAAAAAAAAATCTCTCAAGCTTTACTCTTCTCAAACTCTCATCTGAGTTTGGGTGCAAACACTTTCAGAAGTGGTCAGACACAGTATCTAAGCAGTAATGCATGAGTGACTGAGGCCCTGTTTACACGAGAACGCTCGCGGGTGAAAACGAAAAAATATTGTATCGGATGTGCCTTTCGTTTACACGGCGACGGTGTTTTTGGGGCTTAAAAACGCAAATAAGTGAAACCACCCTCCAGAGTGGAAATCTTAAAAACGCTCCACCATCGCGTTCCCGTCTAAAGGGTAAAAACGGTAAAAACGCAAAAGTCTGCTAGACAGTGAAGGCGTCGCGTACGCGTTTACGTCACAGGCATGCGCCAGTACAGGAAAATAACAAAACATTATCAAACTAAAATATAGCATTAATTTCATTGACAAAAAAAATAAATAAAAAATCTGTCATTTTTGAGCGACACGTGAAGCGCACCGAGGGTTAAAGCAGCAGCTTTACCGTATTAAACATGAGAACCAGTGTCAGCGTCTCTTTCACTGTCAGTGCTCCACCTCGCCACCTAGCCGCCTGGAGTGCACACTACATCCAATCTCACACACTTTTGCGTCACCATATGCACGCAGATTTCCCCCCATAACCCTCGTCTAAACGCAGAATAAAAAGTGATAACGCAACGCCACTTTTGCGTTTTCTCTTCAGATCGTTTCTGTGTAAACATAGCCCAGTAGCTTTCCACCTAATTCAGAAAAGTCCAAAAATATGTGTTATAAGTGTTCTGCTCGTGAGATTCCTGATTCGCCATGCTAACCTAGTAACCTCACACTTGAGCCCTGGCCTTGCTGGAGAAGAATAATGTTGGTTTGGCATTCTTCACCCGGGCCTCTCCACAGGAGCTCGACTCGCTAGGAATGTAGACTCAGTTTCTGGCCTCTGGTCCGACGTCAGACGCTTGCATAACGTGTCTGTATAAATATTGCAAGAGCTCCATCCCCTCATTGTGTTTTTCCCTGTGCTATTATTACCCCAGGAATTGGATTATGTGACAGGGGAGGAAGAGTGATACGATTTTAGAAGTGAAAAGTGTCTGAAGGTGTGATTTGTCCCATAAACTGGGTTGAGTTGTGAACAATTTGTAGCTTTAACTTTATCTATATGCTAGTGTAATTCTAAATGTTGAAACTTAACATCAACTTTTGATACATTATACAGGTTCTGTGGTTTGCTTATTAGGTTTTGAGTTAAAGTTCATATGATTTAAAGGTCATAAAGTGAAGGTGCACTTAAAGTAAGTTATACTGGTTTGTATTTTTTTCTGAAGACAAAATAACTAAGAAGAGTCAGGTCTTTGATTAAAGAAATATATAATGAATACAAATTATGACATAATATGAATTGGTATTCAATTTTAATTTTGGGGTGTTTTCAGGGAAATTACACACTGATATGTATAACGATCAATAATAATAAGATCAACCATAATATTTGGTTACACTTTACTTCAATGGTCCACTTGAGACCAATTAAGTGACTTTTTAAGGTTAGAGTTTTTAAAGTATTGTGTTTGTTTTATTATAGTTAGAAGTGTGATGAACTGTACTATAGATTGCAATAGTCGGGTTCCTGAAGTAAAACAAAAAAAAATCCATTTAGTTTTCTCCATAGTGGAATTGATTTTTAGCGCTAACTTAAAGACAACTTTATAACGATAACTTTAAGACAGACCTACTCTCTCGAGGTTGTTAAAGTTATAAGCCTGTACTATTTCAACTTATTTCTTAAAGGGGTGGTTGATTATGATTTCACTTTTCTAACTTTAGTTAGTGTGTTGCTGCGTGATCATAAACAACATCTGCAAAGTTACAACGCTCAAAGTTCAAAGCAAAGGGAGATATTTGCTTTTAAAGAAATCGTTTACAACAAACGGCTGGAAGGAACTACACGACATTCCTCCTGGGTTAGTGACATCACCAACCCATAATATTTACATAAACCCCGCCCCCGGAACACGATTTATAGATTATCATGACAGAATATGCTAATCGATGACTAGAAGATAACTACACATAAACTACATAAACTCATCAACTAACCATTCAGAAATGTCCTGTTGCTTCTACATGTCGTCACTTCTTCTTGAGTCTCTCCATTATTGTCTGACTCCGGATTGAATATAAAAGGTTAAAAGTTTTTGAAATGTTCAGTGTGTGCATGTGTGTGTGAGGTAAAAGGACACAGGCTGTTGAAGCTCCGCCCCCTGTGCCGGGAGCAGCAGCTCATTTGCATTTAAAGGGACAGACACAAAACGGTGCGTTTTTGCTCACCCTCAAAAAGTGACAACTTTAACATGCTATATAACAATATCTGTGGGGTATTTTGAGCTAAAACTTCACACACACACTCATCAGAGATTTATTAAACGTCTTGTGAAAATGGAATTATACCACCCCTTTAAACTATTAGTTTTAGACAGAAGAATTCCTGGTGAAAAACTGTCTGATTTTTGCTTCAAATCATAGTTTGTAATGTTGTGTTTCAACTCGTTGCTGGTTTGTTTGGTTTCGTAGCTTGAAACCTTTTAATGAAGACCTTTAAAAAATCCCTACAGGAAAAATATTTGCTGAAAAAGTGTGTAAGCACTTTTGCACTAGTCAGTCAAACAAACATACTGATCATAGTCACATGTTAAACAAGCTGCTGGTGTTAAATCCGTGAAATTGCTCACATCGAGCGCTTAACTCAACAAGCCCTCAATCACCCATTGCCTTAGATTGAAGTTACAGACTCTAAAAAGCAGTCGTAACCTCAGGTACTAAATTATACAAGCACAGGTACTATCGGTGAGTACTCACCCACTTCAAGCTATGACTGCAGGATTTTTTTATAGCCTCGGACATGAAAAGCTCATTCCTCTGAATGCACCAGTTAACAATTCTGAGATGCAGAGCAATGCTCAAATATCATGTGTGCACGCTTTATGGCTCTCTCGCGAGCGCAAGCTGGGCCTCCTTCTGTTAGGAAACAGAGCAAAGGCTGCCACGGATTAATGAACATGAAAAATAGCAATTTCACCATAAATGCATGGAAGTAAAGAAGAATGTGGCCTTTCCACTGCTTCTACGTCTATTGTGAAATGTGTTACTCTTGACAGTATTGGACAGTCAGTGCTTCTACAACACAAGGCTGTGTATTTATTTTTCTCTGTTGCATTGTAGTAGCTACAAAAAACCCTTCCAAACATTGATATTCTCATTTTATTGTTCTTTTGGTAATTGTTTGTCATGTTTTTGCACACAAATCGGGAGTTTAAAAAAGTCGTTTGCTGCAGAAGAGGTTTGCACATCTCTGAACATCTCTGTGTCAGGCCAAAAGAACGAGCACAATTAGTTTCAGAGTTATGTGGAAGTAGAACATATTCTTAATTTATCTGCAAGTCTGGGTATAAATTCACCGTGACTCTTGTATGACGCACATTCGCAGGAGAATTGAGCTCCACTCACGCCTTTCTGTAAATCCAATTGAGAGATGGCGTTTTTCCAAAGATCTCTCTGTGACCTCGGCACAGTGCACAATATTATGGATTCACACCGTGATTACTGGCTCAAAGTGAATCATAAGTAAGCTTAAGAACATGTGTGCATTTCCATCCGGATGTTTCTTCCACAATTAATATAATATAAAAAAAAACAAATTTTCTGGAAACAATTATTGTTACACTCTGGGTTGTAAAAAAACAACAACCCAATTTGGGATGGGTAAATATAGGACAGAACACATGTTGAGTTAATTTTACCCAGGAAATTGAGTTGTGTATTTAACCCAGCATAATGGGTTGATTAATTTTTACTACTGTATAATACTAGCTTTTTTTTTGTTATACACAAATTAAATTAAAAAGTACTCCACATAACCACTGGTTTGCACGATAAAACATTCTTTTCAATCATATTTATACATATTGCCTACATTTAAGCTCGTTTAACAAATATTAGAAGTAAAATTTAAACATTTAGAAGTAATTCAAGTGTAATGGAGCAGTCTCTGTTGTCCCGTTTCATCAAAATATACTGTGATTGAATCCATAACCTGTTCGTAAACAAACAGTGAACAGCTCTGAGGACTTATTTTAACATCCTAAGTATTTATATTCTGTATCTTTTTGAATAAAATCATAAAATTTTATACGAGGCATCAGGCATCAGTTCAAGGCCCCTCCTTGAACTGCCACCTTAACGTGGTGGAGGGGTTTGAGTACCCGAAAGACCCTAGGAGCTATGTTGTCCGGGGCTATATGCCCCTGGTAGGGTCTCCCAAGGCAAACAGGTCCTAGGTGACGGGTCAGACTAAGAGCGGTTCACAAACCCCATTATGATGAGTAACCAAATTGAGGACCGTGACGTCGCCCGGTATGGCGCAGCCGGGGCCCCACCCTGGAGCCAGGCCCGGGGTTGGGGCTCGTATGCGAGCGCCTGGTGGCCGGGCCTCCCCCCACGGGGTCCGGCCGGGCTCAGCCCGAAGGAGCGACGTGGGGCCGCCTTCCCGTGGGCTCACCACCCGCAGGAGGGGCCATAAGGGGCCGGTGCTGAGAGGATCGGGCAGCAGTCGAAGGCGGGGGCCTCGACAACCCGATCCCTGGACACGGAAACTAGCTCTAGGGACGTGGAACGTCACCTCGCTGGCGGGGAAGGAGCCTGAGATTGTGCGTGAGGTTGAGAGGTTCCAACTAGAGATAGTTGGAATCACCTCTACGCACGGCTTAGGCTCTGGAACCACACTCCTTGAGAGAGGATGGACTCTTCACCACTCTGGAGTTGCCCATGGTGAGAGGCGGCGGGCTGGTGTGGGTTTGCTTATAGCCCCCCAGCTCAGCCCCCATGTGTTGGAGTTTACCCCGGTGAACGAGAGGGTCGTTTCCCTGCGCCTACGGGTCGGGGATAGGTCTCTCACTGTTGTGTGTGCCTACGGGCCAAACGGCAGTGTAGAGTACCCGGCCTTCTTGGAGTCTCTGGGAGGGGTGCTGGAAAGTGCTCCGACTGGAGACTCCGTCGTTCTACTGGGGGACTTCAATGCTCACGTGGGCAACGACAGTGTAACCTGGAGGGGCGTGATTGGGAGGAACGGCCCCCCTGATCTGAACCCGAGCGGTGTTCAGTTATTGGACTTCTGTGCTAGTTACAGTTTGTCCATAACGAACACCATGTTCAAGCATAAGGGTGTCCATCAGTACACGTGGCATCAGGACACCCTAGGCCGTAGGTCGATGATCGACTTTGTGGTCGTTTCATCTGACCTGCGGCCGTATGTCTTGGACACTCGGGTAAAGAGAGGGGCGGAGCTGTCAACTGATCACCACCTGGTGGTGAGTTGGATCCGATGGCGGAAGAGGAAGCTGGACAGACTCGGCAGACCCAAGCGTACTGTAAGGGTCTGCTGGGAACGTTTGGCCGAGTCTCCTGTCAGAGAGATCTTCAACTCCCACCTCCGGCGGAGCTTCGACCGGATCCCGAGGGAGGCTGGAGATATTGAGTCCGAGTGGACCATGTTCTCCACCTCCATTGTCGAAGCGGCCACTCGGAGCTGTGGCCGTAAGGTCTCCGGTGCCTGTCGAGGCGGCAATCCCCGAACCCGGTGGTGGACACCGGAAGTAAGGGATGCCGTCAAGCTGAAGAAGGAGTCCTATCGGGCCTGGTTGGCTTGTGGGACTCCTGAGGCAGCTGACGGGTACCGGCAGGCCAAGCGAACTGCAGCCCGGGGTGGTTGTGGAGGCAAAAACTCGGGCCTGGGAGGAGTTCGGAGAGGCCATGGAAAATGACTATCGGCTGGCCTCGAAGAGATTCTGGCAAACCGTCCGGCGACTCAGGAGAGGGAAGCAGTGCCCCACCAACGCTGTTTACAGTGGAGGTGGGCGGCTGTTGACCTCAACTGGGGATGTCGTCGGACGGTGGAAGGAATACTTCGAGGATCTCCTCAATCCTGCCGTCACGTCTTCCATTGAGGAAGCAGAGGCTGAGGGCTCGGAGGTTGACTCGTCCATCTCCCAAGCTGAAGTCACCGAGGTAGTCAAGAAACTCCTCGGTGGCAAGGCACCGGGGGTGGATGAGATCCGCCCTGAGTACCTCAAGTCTCTGGATGTTGCGGGGCTGTCTTGGCTGACACGCCTCTGCAGCATCGCGTGGCGGTCGGGGACAGTGCCTCTGGGATGGCAGACTGGGGTGGTGGTCCCTCTTTTTAAGAAGGGGGACCGGAGAGTGTGTTCCAACTACAGGGGGATCACACTTCTCAGCCTCCCCGGAAAAGTCTATGCTAGGGTACTGGAGAGGAGATTACGGCCGATGGTAGAACCTCGGATTCAGGAGGAACAGTGCGGTTTTCGTCCCGGCCGTGGAACACTGGACCAGCTCTATACCCTCTACAGGGTGCTGGAGGGTTCATGGGAGTTTGCCCAACCAATCCACATGTGCTTTGTGGATTTGGAGAAGGCATTCGACTGTGTCCCTCGAGGCGGCCTGTGGAGGGTGCTCCGGGAGTATGGGGTCCGGGGTCCTTTGCTAAGGGCTGTCCGGTCCCTATACGACCGGAGCAGGAGCTTGGTTCGCATTGCCGGCAGTAAGTCAGACTTGTTCCCGGTGCATGTTGGACTTCGGCAGGGCTGCCCTTTGTCGCCGGTTCTGTTCATAATATTTATGGACAGAATTTCTAGGCGCAGCCAGGGGCCGGAGGGTGTCAGGTTCGGGGACCACACGATTTCGTCTCTGCTCTTTGCGGATGATGTTGTCGTGTTGGCCCCTACAGACCAGGACCTTCAGCATGCACTGGGACGGTTTGCAGCCGAGTGTGAAGCGGCTGGGATGAGAATCAGCACCTCCAAATCCGAGGCCATGGTCCTCAGTCGGAAAAGGGTGGCTTGCTCACTTCAGGTTGGTGGAGAGTTCCTGCCTCAAGTGGAGGAGTTTAAGTATCTTGGGGTCTTGTTCACGAGTGAGGGAAGGATGGAACGGGAGATTGACAGACGGATCGGTGCAGCTGCTGCAGTAATGCGGTCGTTGTACCGGTCTGTCGTGGTGAAGAAAGAGCTGAGCCGCAAGGCGAAGCTCTCGATTTACCGGTCAATCTACGTTCCTACTCTCACCTATGGTCATGAGCTTTGGGTCATGACCGAAAGAACAAGATCCCGGATACAGGTGGCCGAAATGAGCTTTCTCCGCAGAGTGGCTGGGCGATCCCTTAGAGATAGGGTGAGGAGCTCGGTCACTCGGGAGGAGCTCAGAGTAGAGCCGCTGCTCCTCCACATCGAGAGGGGTCAGCTGAGGTGGCTCGGGCATCTGTTTCGGATGCCTCCTGAACGCCTTCCTGGGAAGGTGTTCCGGGCACGTCCCACCGGGAGGAGACCCCGAGGAAGACCTAGGACACGCTGGAGAGACTATGTCTCCCGGCTGGCCTGGGAACGCCTCGGTGTCCCCCCGGAAGAGCTGGAGGAAGTGTCTAGGGAGAGGGAAGTCTGGGTGTCTCTGCTTAGACTGCTGCCCCCGCGACCCGGCCCCGGATAAGCGGAAGAAGATGGATGGATGGCATCAGGCGTTTCCATCACACGAAAAGAACAGACGCAACACTCGTTTAGGTGACTCACATAGCGCCACTGTATGTTGCTTTGCATAAAATTAAATAATATACAGCACAATAACTCATTCATTTACTAAATAAATAATTTATAGATAAAATAAAATGTGCACAAACTACCCAAACACTGGGTTATTACGTCTGACCCAGGATCTGGGTAACACAAAACACTGGGTTGTTACGTCTGACCCAGGATCTGGGTAACACAAAAACTACCCAAACACTGGGTTGTTACGTCTGACCCAGGATCTGTGTAACACAAAAACTACCCAAACACTGGGTTGTTACGTCTGACCCAGGATCTGGGAAACACAAAAACTACCCAAACACTGGGTTGTTACGTCTGACCCAGGATCTGTGTAACACAAAACACTGGGTTGTTACGTCTGACCCAGGATCTGTGTAACACAAAACACTGGGTTGTTACGTCTGACCCAGGATATGGGTAACACAAAACACTGGGTTGTTACGTCTGACCCAGGATCTGGGTAACACAAAAACTACCCAAACACTGGGTTGTTACGTCTGACCCAGGATCTGTGTAACACAAAAACTACCCAAACACTGGGTTGTTACGTCTGACCCAGGATCTGGGTAACACAAAACACTGGGTTGTTACGTCTGACCCAGGATATGGGTAACACAAAACACTGGGTTGTTACGTCTGACCCAGGATCTGGGTAACACAAAAACTACCCAAACACTGGGTTGTTACGTCTGACCCAGGATCTGTGTAACACAAAAACTACCCAAACACTGGGTTGTTACGTCTGACCCAGGATCTGGGTAACACAAAACACTGGGTTGTTACGTCTGACCCAGGATATGGGTAACACAAAACACTGGGTTGTTACGTCTGACCCAGGATCTGGGTAACACAAAAACTACCCAAACACTGGGTTGTTACGTCTGACCCAGGATCTGGGTAACACAAAAACTACCCAAAAACTGGGTTGTTACGTCTGACCCAGGATCTGTGTAACACAAAACACTGGGTTGTTACGTCTGACCCAGGATATGGGTAACACAGAACACTGGGTTGTTACGTCTGACCCAGGATCTGGGTAACACAAAAACTACCCAAACACTGGGTTGTTACGTCTGACCCAGGATCTGTGTAACACAAAAACTACCCAAACACTGGGTAGTTACGTCTGACCCAGGATCTGGGAAACACAAAAACTACCCAAACACTGGGTTGTTACATCTGACCCAGGATCTGGGTAACACAAAAACTACCCAAAAACTGGGTTGTTACGTCTGACCCAGGATCTGGGTAACACAAAACACTGGGTTGTTACGTCTGACCCAGGATATGGGTAACATAAAACACTGGGTTGTTACGTCTGACCCAGGATCTGGGAAACACAAAATCTACCCAAACACTGAAAAAATAACCCCAAAAGAATGACCCAAAATGCTCAACACAGGATTTGTGTAGGAATAAATAACCGAAGATTTTTTAGTGTGTATTGTATCATGTGGCTCTTCACCCCTCTTCCTTACTGCAAGTTTCAGGTGCTGTCTTTTAATCAATAGTGTTGCACAAATCACTTGCGTCACTTGCAGGCTAAATAAGGACAGAACATTTGATCTCTGGGAATCGTGAACCGATACCCTAAAGCATTCAGTTTCTCTGGGGTGTGAGATCCATCATCCCAATATGATCTTTTGTAAAAAAAACATTGGATGTTAATCATAATCATTCAGTGACTTTCCTTGCTTGGGAAGAGTGATGTAACATTCATGCATATATAAAAGTTACACGTTTTGTTAAGCTTTGCGTAAGGAACACTGAACAGACACAACATTCTCCCCATCCACTGCAGCTCTCACATCTCATTCTCTATTAATACACACAATAACTAATGACGTTTTGCATCAAAGGAAATTATCTACTCCAGAACAAAATCTGTTGTTAAGAGGCTCGACTTAATGGTCCTCTTGAGAAATCTCATGCGAATGATTGCTAATATTATAGTATGTGCTTCTCCTCCTGTATTTTGACCTTCCTGAGCCACCATTCGTGCGTCAATCTTTTGCTTTCTGCATCTCTTAAGATGGATGGCATTCAATGAGAAGGTAAAATAATAAAATGATGGAGGTCCAAAACTGCAACGGCTTAGACTATCTAACATCAGCATTGCAGATTCTCCATCACTTTACCAGCGACACGAAGAACCAGCAGTTCAGGTGATCATTAATCACCCTCATGAAAAAGAAGTACACTTTAACATACTTTTAAAACGAGTGCTTGATACAGAAATAATATATACCTGTGTAAGTGCAAACTGAATGTAGGTGAAACTCGAAAAATTATAATATGGTGCAAAAGTTCATTTATTCAACTAATTCAACTTAAAAGGTGAAACTAATATATTATATAGACTCATTACATGCAAAGTAAGATATTTCAAGCCTTTATTTGTTATAATCTTGATGATTATGGCTTACCGCTTATGAAAACCCCAAATTCAAAATTAGAATATTGTGAAAAGGTTTTCATAAGCTGTAAGCCATAATCATCACAATTATAACAAATAAAGGCTTGAAATATCTCACTTTGCATGTAATGAGTCTATATAATATATTAGTTTCACCTTTTAAGTTGAATTAGTTAAATAAATGAACTTTTGCACCATATTATAATTTTTCGAGTTTCACCTGTAAAATGTTTTCAAACATGTAATTGCATGTTAATTAAAATTAGAGTGCTTTTTGACTTTTATATGTAATTTAAAAATTTCTTCTCTGTCTTTGAAAAACAGTTAAAGAATACTGACAAGCGTTTATGGTAAACTAAAATATACTTGCTATTGAAACTGTCATGTATTTACATATATTGGTAATTACACATGAAGTTGCAATTAAGTGTATTTTAAATGTATAAGCTTTAAATGTAATATTAAATGACACACTACAGTTAAAAATATAATCAAGTTCTTTATGTGCTTTAGTGTGTTAGTCGACACATCAAAATAAGTGTGCTTCTTTAAAGTTTATTAAAATGTAAGTAAAGTAACTTGACATTATTACAAAGTTCACAATTTAAAAGTGCATACGTGTCTCCCTATTAAATGGCATTTTATTGAATTCATATTATATGACAAGTACAGTTTATATACTTGTAATTTATTAAATTACAGTAAAGTGCACTACGTTTCTCAAGAGCAATGCCTGTTAACGCCGATCTGATCTGTGTGACTCCTTCCTGAGAAATGATGCAGTCACAGTGAAAGGAATCCGGATCCTGAGGGAATGTGGTTATATCACCGTTACGTGTCTTTACGGGGAAATCAGATTTCAAGCTTTGAAAATCCTTGGCTCTGAAATGTAACACATGGTCATATTCTCTCTGCTCCTCTTGTCAGTTTAGCGAGTTTAGTCAATCACTCAGTAATGAAGCTTATGAAACCATGTTGCTTTCCAACTTTTGTCTGCTTCTGCCTTTTTTTGTGTTGTTCTATTAGCAGACAAACTGATGAACAAACTGAAGATGCCTAAGATCATATTTATTGGTTATTATTTATTCATATTTGGTAAAATGTACGGTTACACTTTATTTTAGGGTGTCATTGTTACAGTGTAATTATGTATTTAAGCACTGAGTAATATTAAGCAACTATACCATGTACTTAGGGTTGGTTGAGGGTTAGTTGCATGTAATTATGCATAATTTACTGTTATTACTAAGTACATGTAACATATGTAACAAGGACACTGTATAATAAAGTGTTACCAAATGTACATTTATGGTAATCTAAAATATACTTCAATGTTATTTCTATTGAAATTGTGTATCATGTATTTAAATATATATATATATATTAAATTACACATTGTAATGATGAAGTTACAGTTTTGTACGTTTACATGTAATATAGAATAATACATTGCAGGTAAAATTATAATACTTTACATGCTTTAGTCAATCCACCAACACAGGTGACACCAAAATATTATTCAACATGATTTAAAATGTACTTTAAAGTAAAACTTTTAATTTGACATTACTGCAAACAGAATATTTAAGTGTGTTAAGAAACATAGTATTCTCTTTAAGTGCACTTAAGTGGCCTTTTATTTTATTAATATTATATTATCTGGAAGCACAGTTTTTAAAAAATGTACTTTTAAAGTCCCCCTGTGGTGAAAATCCAGCTTTTTTGTTTATGTGTCTATGTGGTGTTTTTAAAATGTTTTAAGACAAAACATGTGTAAGTTCATAAGTGGACAGCATTGCTGAGTATTTTCTGCTTAAAACTGCAGTGAACCAAAGACAGTCTCAAAAACACGGTTTGAAATCGCTGGTGTTTCTGACGTCACACACTACCTTGACCAATCAGATCAACGTGTGATCGTCAACCAGTGGATCTCTGAGTGAGTGAGTGAGTGGAGGCGGGGGTCATTTGCATATTCATAGACCCGCGTACTAAATTAGTAATTTATATTCAAGCTATTTTAAGGCACAAATACATTTTTTTTCAAGGTAACGTTTAAATATGTAATTTTGGTGATCAAAGAGGAGTTTTAAGGGATAAAATTATTGACTACAGGGGGACTTTAAAGTGTCATAAAAACACAAAATTAAATGATTGACATGGGGGAATTTAAGATTTACAGTACATACACATTCAATACAATTAAGCACATTTCTTTGTCACAAGGGTGATTGGATAATAAAACAGTTAAAACATACGTGCATCCTTGGACAGTATTTTATCTTTTGTGTATTGTGACCGCAGGGGCATGTATAAATTAGTGAGTGTTTTCTAATAGAGCGCCTGCGTGCGGCAGGATACTGAGAGACTCTCTGAATGAGGTTTCATAACAAGAGTTACTTACTTTCACGACTGTTTCTTAACACACTTAAGTACACTTAAAAAAAAATGCAAAAGCTCCAAATATAATGTTTACTTTAAAGGGACAGTGTGTAGGAATTTCTCCCATCTAGCGGTGAAATTGTATTTTGCATTCAAACGAATAGTGCTCTCTAGCGCCTCGCTTTTTCAAACGCGTGATGCAACTACGGTAGCCGTTATGTACCAAGAAGCGATGACAACAATAGCCCTTCGTCAAGTTTAACTATACGTTACATGTTCTACTGTTATGCTGCCGATATAATGAATTACACAACCAAGCAATGAAAAAAAGCTTGTAATTTAGAGGGTAACATTGACTCACCCGTCGAGAAGAAAGCAGGAAACTTCAGAGTCCCTTTCAAAGTATTTCTCCTTCATGAGCTCTTTCCACCTGGGAAAAGCTATCCCGTTATTTACCCGCGTTTTTTGAATTCGCCGGTCACGTTTCCTTTTAAATAAAATTTTGTCATTTCCCCTGTATAAGTATGATCCTGAATTATGAAGTACCGTGCAGTGCAACCTTTCAGATTGACCGGGGCAGTGACACGCATTACCTCTCTCCTCGTCCGCTTCAGTGTCAGTCACGTGAAGCCGGCTCTGGACGAACACGCGTGTGGAAACGTGTTGAGCAGGGGCGTCACTAGGCCCTTTTTAGGGGGGCTTGAGCCCCCCTATAATTCTGCCTAGCCCCCCTAAAAATATGTGATTATTGTAGGCTACACAAATTCGTGTTCGTTCAGTCTTGTTATAATCAGATTCAGCGCATTCTTCATCTTCAATCCGCAGCGGCGCCAAGCAGAGCGCACGTCAGAAAAAGAGGACTGTGTGTGTGTGTTCATCTGAGCCTCATTGGTCTGTCACTGCTCGTCAATATCAGAATATTTTAGATGACCAATCAAATCAAAGTAGGCGGGCTTTATGTTCACAGACGCTGCAGAGCGCGAATTTTAACAGTGCGACTCGACGCTTCAGTGTACGGTCAAGTGCGAGATAAGATGTAAGTAGCTAAACGTAACATTTCATATTTGACAGTTTTTTTTAGGTCATAAATGTTAAACGAATGACAAAAATAATCAGGCAAACTAATAAAGTTTTGTCTAATTTCGCCATTTTGAACTGAAAATAGGCCTATATGTAACGTGACTCATGTAATGTAATAATTACTGTCGTTGTGAGGGGACAAGAAACATTAACAAAGCCGTTTTCATCATGTTAGGCACACGATTAATAATGAATGCGTATTGCGTACATATTGAGAATATAATAAAATAAAAAATTGTAGCCTTTAGAAAGGGCAAGATGAGGAGACTGAGAAAAAAAGAAAGGATGATGGAGATGAAGAGAGAGCAGGTATTGACAAATAATCTACTGTCCACTAACATGGTTTTAAAGCTATTTCTTATCCATTTTTTTGGTCACATGATATGCACATATCAGTGAAATAAAAAATGTGATCCCCCTACCAACCTCAAATTTAGGACCTCGTCACCTCTTTGATTATAAAGCCCTGTATTAGGCATACGATCAATAATGAATGTGTAGCCTACATATTGTGAATGAATTTAATAAGTTACCTAGCTTTCCTAGTAGATTTCAGTAAATGAACGCGTCTGAGAAAATGATTCATAGGTAAAATCAACCTATCAGTTGACTATGTTTACTTTCTTCACTGACAAACAAAAATGAAAAGCCTATATCAGTCAAAGCTCAACTTTAGGAGGGGAAGGGCAAGATAAAAACAAAGAGAAAAAGAGTGTGATGCTACTGAGGAGAGAAAGATAATCAGCTGCCAGTGCCCACTGACATGGTTTTTAAAGCTGCTGTTATCCAATTTTTTGGCCTTCAAAACATCTTAAAATGCACATATGTAGATCAGAAAAATCTAAATTTTCTCGGGGAAACCCCGAACCCCCCTAACTAACCTGCTTCACATTCGGGACCACAATGATTATAAAACCCTGCCATTGTGAAATGGTTAATAGTGAGCATTAGACCCTAAACTAAAGTGTTACCTTTTTTAAAACATTTTTTATCATACCCTCATTGGGGGCTTAGCCCCCCTAAAATGAAAATCCTAGAAACGCCCCTGGTGTTGAGGTAGGCTAGTCCTTTTTGTCCCTCTCTGCTATTATAGTTTTTCAAGATGGAGGAACGACAAGCCTCCGTGGAGTTGCCCGTCACATGTAAATAAAGATAAGAAATTCTTCGTGTACGAGGATAAGTCGGATCATTGGGAGAGGTAATTGTACACCATTGGAGGCATATTTATGAATAAAGACATTGATTTTAGTTAATAAAATGCTTAAAAAACTACACATTGTCCCTTTAAAATACATTATAAATCATTGTTTTAATAGTCTTTTGTCGTGTTTTAAAGAAGTGCATTTATTTTAAAGTGTCGACTAACATACTAAAGCACATGTAAAGTACTTTATTATAATTTTTACAGTGTGTTATTCAATATTACATTTAAAGTTAATATAGTTTAAATGTCCTAAATGGAAAGTTTATCTAATGTCTAATTGAATACATATCATACAAGTTCCAATTTACATTAAATTATAGGCTTTACTGCTTATGAAAACCTTTTCACAATATTCTAATTTTGAATTTGGGGTTTTCATAAGTTGTAAGCCATAATCATCAGAATTATAACAAATAAAGGCTTGAAATATCGCACTTTGCATGTAATGAGTCTATATAATATATTAGTGTTACCTTTTAAGTTGAATTACTGAAATAAATTAACCATATTCAAATTTTTCGAGTTTCACCTGTATATTGTTTTGTCATAAATGCTTTAAACACTTTAAACATATTTCGAAGACAATAGAAGAAATTAGGAAATTACTTAAATCGTACTTAAATTAGCAAAAAAAAAACACACAAAAAAAAAACACTCTAAAGTTAATTTAATTGCATTTAACTTTTCTTAAGGGACTTTTTTTTTTTTTTTTTTTTAAGTGTGCTTGTTTATAGTTATATGTGTTGTATTTTGGTGGATTTTTGTTCTAAATCATTTTTACATGCATATTGTGACACTGTCCTCTGCTGACTATCTGTATATGCCTGTATTTTCAACTGCATGTCAGTAGAGCCGTAGTTCCAAAACGCTGTCAGTGTGAAAGCATTTCATATCACATGTTGTGCATGTGTGCATCACTCCATCATGAACCCATGAACTCAAAGATAATGATTTGATGAGTAAGACCTGAGGTATCACAGCAACACGACACACGTAATAAGAGTTACACCAGCAGGAGAGATGCGGAGGTGTAACGGTTGAGGAAGAGGTGTAGTTTATGCTGATGTTCTATACAGAAAAATATTTGATTTGCGAGTGAAGTCATCCTGAGCTCTCTGGAGGTTACGGCTTCTGATGGGACTAGAGAAAAATAAGTTAGAAGAACAATTTGTGTGTGTTGTTCTGTGGAAAGCAATTCCATTGTCACTACACTAAAAATGTCGTGTTTAGTGTTGCGGACTAGATCTGCTACACTGTTTATTATTGCTGCTGTGAGCATGTAAGATATGATGATGCTCAGAGCCGATCCTGACCTCCCTGAGGCCCTAAGCAAAATTCTGTTCAGGGGCCCTCCTACCTGACCCATGAGCCATTTAAACCATTTGCCATTGCCACACAGTCACACCTGACACCCCAGTGCTCCCACTACAATTGACCCTTCGCAGGGAGCTTGATTGACAGGTGATCCGACCAATCATACTTCGCCATCCGCCATTTTGTCCGACAAACCAGTCAGGAGAGTTAGTAGATTAACGTTGGAGGATTTGAGCTTGAGAAACGGAGTGTACTGACGTATTTCCGCGGATAAAACAAAATTCCTTCTGATGTTCATTCATGTTTATTTGATGCTATAAATGAACTAGAAGGAAGAGATGATCATTCACGAGCGGCTTTAACTGAGGCGACACAGCGATCTGTCACGACACATTAAGGAGCCACAAAACGCTATTTATTGTTTAAATTTCTTTTACCCTTTTGTGGCTCCTTAATGTGTCGTGACAGATCGCTGTGTCGCCTCAGTTAAAGCCGCTCGTGAAACCGATCATCTCTTCCTTCTAGTTCATTTATAGCATCAAATGTTTTTATAAGCTGTGTTGTGTGTTTGGTTTGAAATACACAACACAGCGGATACAGGTAAACACACAACACAGCTGACACAGGTAAACACACATCACAGCAGACACATGTAAACACACGACACAGCGGACACAGGGAAACACACAACACAGCGGACACAGGTAAACACACGACACAGCGGACACTGGTAAACACACGACACAGCGGACACAGGTAAACACACAACACAGCTGACACAGGTAAACACACGACACAGTGGACACAGGTAAACACAACACGGCGGACACAGGTAAACACACAACACAGCTGACACAGGTAAACACACGACACAGTGGACACAGGTAAACACAACACAGCTGACACAGGGAAACACACAACACAGCGGACACAGGTAAACACACGACACAGCGGACACAGGTAAACACACAACACAGCGGACACAGGTAAACACACAACACAGCTGACACAGGTAAACACACAACACAGCGGACACAGGTAAACACACAACACAGCTGACACAGGTAAACACACAACACAGCGGACACAGGTAAACACACAACACAGCTGACACAGGTAAACACACAACACAGAGGACGCAGGTAAACACACAACACAGCGGACGCAGGTAAACACACAACACAGCAGACACAGGTAAACACACAACACAGCGGACACAGGTAAACACACAACACAGCGGACACAGGTAAACACACAACACAGCTGACACAGGTAAACACACAACACAGCGGACACAGGTAAACACACAACACAGCGGACACAGGTAAACACACAACACAGCAGACACAGGGAAATACACAACACAGCGGACACAGGTAAACACACAACACAGCTGACACAGGTAAACACACAACACAGCGGACACAGGTAAACACACAACACAGCTGACACAGGTAAACACACAACACAGCGGACACAGGTAAACACACAACACAGAGGACGCAGGTAAACACACAACACAGCGGACACAGGTAAACACACAAGACAGCGGACACAGGTAAACACACAACACAGCGGACACAGGTAAACACACAACACAGCGGACACAGGTAAACACACAACACAGCGGACACAGGTAAACACAACACAGCTGACACAGGTATACACACGACACAGCGGACACAGGTAAACACACACGACAGCGGACACAGGTAAACACACAACACAGCGGACACAGGTAAACACAGAACACAGCGGACACAGGTAAACACACAACACAGCGGACACAGGTAAACACACAACACAGCTGACACAGGTAAACACACAACACAGCGGACACAGGTAAACACAACACAGCGGACACAGGTAAACACACAACACAGCGGACACAGGTAAACACACAACACAGCCGACACAGGTAAACACACATCACAGCGGACACAGGTAAACACACAACACAGCGGACACAGGTAAACACACAACACAGCGGACACAGGTAAACACAGAACACAGTGCACAGAGGTAAACACACAACACAGCTGACACAGGTAAACACACAACACAGCGGACACAGGTAAACACACAACACAGCGGACACAGGTAAATACACAACACAGCGGACACAGGTAAACACACAACACAGCGGACACAGGTAAACACAACACAGCGGACACAGGTAAACACACAACACAGCAGACACAGGGAAATACACAACACAGCGGACACAGGTAAACACACAACACAGCTGACACAGGTAAACACACAACACAGCGGACACAGGTAAACACACAACACAGCTGACACAGGTAAACACACAACACAGCGGACACAGGTAAACACACAACACAGAGGACGCAGGTAAACACACAACACAGCGGACGCAGGTAAACACACAAGACAGCGGACACAGGTAAACACACAACACAGCGGACACAGGTAAACACACAACACAGCGGACACAGGTAAACACACAACACAGCGGACACAGGTAAACACAACACAGCTGACACAGGTATACACACGACACAGCGGACACAGGTAAACACACACGACAGCGGACACAGGTAAACACACAACACAGCGGACACAGGTAAACACAGAACACAGCGGACACAGGTAAACACACAACACAGCGGACACAGGTAAACACACAACACAGCGGACACAGGTAAACACACAACACAGCGGACACAGGTAAACACAGAACACAGCGGACACAGGTAAACACACAACACAGCGGACACAGGTAAACACACAACACAGCCGACACAGGTAAACACACATCACAGCGGACACAGGTAAACACACAACACAGCGGACACAGTTAAACACACAACACAGCGGACACAGGTAAACACAGAACACAGTGCACAGAGGTAAACACACAACACAGCTGACACAGGTAAACACACAACACAGCGGACACAGGTAAACACACAACACAGCGGACACAGGTAAATACACAACACAGCGGACACAGGTAAACACACAACACAGCGGACACAGGTAAACACAACACAGCGGACACAGGTAAACACACAACACAGCAGACACAGGTAAACACACAACACAGAGGACACAGGTAAACACACAACACAGCTGACACAGGTAAACACAACACAGCTGACACAGCTAAACACACAACACAGCGGACACAGGTAAACACACAACACAGCGGACACAGGTAAACACACAACACAGCTGACACAGTTAAACACAACACAGCGGACACAGGTAAACACACAACACAGCTGACACATGTAAACACAACACAGCTGACACAGGTAAACACACAACACAGCGGACACAGGTAAACACACAACACAGCTGACACAGGTAAACACACAACACAGCTGACACAGGTAAACACACAACACAGCTGACACAGCTAAACACACAACACAGCGGACACAGCTAAACACACAACACAGCGGACACAGGTAAACACACATGCTAGAAGAGTTTCTGCTTGAAGACATTCTGGTCCCGCTTTGGATCATCAAGCGGTATCTCTGGTCGTAATCAGTCCTTCACTGACCAATCAGCGTTCATTAGCAGAATGCTAGCGTGTTTTGGGCAACAACAACTCAACTTGTTGCTCGTTCATTCAACTGTTGACCTATAACCCATGTTGAACTTGCAAAACCTAAAATCAAATCTGAGATTTCTCAACGGCAATCGGGTGAAAGAGACACATTTAGACATCTAGCTCCATAGACTCCCAATCATTTTGCACTCATGGGCGATCGCCCCCAGTGGAACTCTGGTGGAACTACAACCAAAATTCGGTACAATAGGACTTAATAGGGAGTGGCCAGGCTCTCCGTAGACGGGCTCTGCTATAAACTTAAATAGACCTATTGAACTGTCAGACAATCCAAAACATGTGAGATGCTTTGGATTGTCTTGGAACAAGCTTTCTACAAATGTACACAAAAACAAATCCCAAATGCTTGCGTGCATAACCAGGAACTGACTAATCAGGTACATCGGTTAATCATGTTCAATACAGAGTTGATGAGACCACAAAAGAAAACTATAATTAGTAATGTGCATGAACGTCACAAAATTGCTTGATCATTATAATTCCTCAAAGCATGCGTGACATGTCTCTGGGTTTTATGGCTTCATCTCTGCGTGTTGTGAGGGCCGGGTTTCTTGGCATGTCGCACTAATGGGATTCCAATTTTAGGAACATCATTTGGAAAATGTCAACGTTCAAGTTCAATTTCCCCTCCAACCCTCGCAGGATCCAATCCCTGACGCATGTCTTCAATTCAATCTCACCTGATGAGGCTCGTTTTTTAATCAGACAAATCCCAGCTCTTTCTTTATAGGGCTTCTTTGACCCAGAAACGAAACATTACTGGAGTACCGTTACATCACGTTTACTTGAGAGAAATTATTGTGAACTTGGCGTATATGTTATTGTCTTGGAAATCTTTCTAACGATTTTAATCAAAATATGCAATATTGCTGTGGTGTACTGCAATGGTGATGTGGTTTGATATGTAGGAGGACGGTGTAACACAGCAGCGAGAGTCAGTGGAGCAGAACAGGGTTATTGGGTTCAGCCAATTCTTTCACAGAGTCATTATTTCATAAGCTTATTATTAATTTTTTTATAAACAATTCACATCAATTTAACATTGCCAATGTTGAAGTGACTTCTTAAGAACTAGTAGGAGTTCTATGTAATTTGGTTTTGGGAAAAGTATTGTAAATGAAACCTCTGATGAGAAGTTCAATTAAGTACCTATTTACCCTAATGGCTAGAAATCCCTTGTGTCTGACCTCATTAAACCAGAACACCTTAATGGTTTTCTGGTAGATCTATTCCAGAAGGGGTTTTGTTACGTAAATGTCACTCTGTGTTTGTGTGTGTGTGTGTGTGTGTGTGTGTGTGTGTGTGTGTGTGTGTGTGTGTGTGTGTGAGTACTCCAGATACTGTGGAGTCTGCAGCTACTTTAAAGTCTACAGAACACTTCTGAAGAGTTGTGTGTGTGTGTCGCAATGAAGAGAAGGATTTGACTGTCCTCTAGTGGTCTGTGTGTATTACTGCAGGCAGAGTTCTCAAGGTCCATGCTCTTTCTTTACTTCACTCTTTCTTTAAAGGGATAGTTCATCCAAAAATAAACATTATATCATTAATTACCCTCACGTCGTTACAAACCCATAAGACTCTTCTCTTCTCAATATGGCTATATTCAGAAGGTTAATATTTTTTTTGAAGTTGGGTGTCCACCTTTGAGATAAATCATACATATACAATATGATATTAATAATACAATGTTACATTAATCATTGCTACTTTAAAGCCATATTCAATTATTATGGGATCTCGAGCAGTGTAAGAAACTTTCAAAATCTTTATTATTTAAATATCTTTTCCTGTATTTAAAATAAAATAAAAAAACAGTATATTACTGCCAAACTCAAATTTCTGAAACACTTCTTGCAAAATACCCGAGAAGTATTATTATTATTTTATTATTAATATGACTATTTCTCAAACAATGAGTACTTTTAGCAACATTGATTGTGATGTTCTACTGACATCTGCTGGGCTAAAGGTTTACAGACACATTTCTGAGGAACTCTTTTAGAACAATTAAGAGAAAGACACCCACCCACGCACGCACGCACGCACGCATACACACACACATACACATACACACACACACACACACACACACACACACACACACACACACACACACACACACACACACACACACACACACACACCACACACACACACACACACACACACACACTATTATATTATAGAATTATCTTCCCATTCGCAGATGAAATTCCACTGATGTTACAAAAGTTCTGAACACTAGTAACTTTATCACTTTCGACGTTACATTGATTTTTTAATACGCTTTGAAGAGACTGTCACCTAGTGGTAGAGTACTGAACGGAAAAGAACAGAAATGAACAGAACTGAACTGAACAGAAATGAACTGAACTGAACTGAACTGAACTGAACGTAAAAGAATAGAACTGAACTGAACTGAACTGAATGGAAAAGAACAGAACAGAACAGAAATGAACTGAACTAAACTGAACTGAACTGAACAAATGAACTGAACTGAACTGAACGGAAAAGAACAGAAATGAACTCAACTGAACAGACAGATTGTTTCGCTGTTTTGAACATTGGGATAGTTGGTTGCCATTGAAGTCCATTATATGAAGAAAAATCCTGGAATGTTTTCCTCAAAAACCTTCATTTCTTTTCGACTGAAGAAATATTTTTTTTTGTGAAAGTGAACTAATCCTTTAACACATCAGCATCAACCTCAACATGTACAAGTTTATTGAGCTCATAAATCACAGAGGTAATGTGAATCTTGTCTGGATGTTACAGGAACAGATGAACACGTGTGTTTATCCAGTGGAGAGTGGCCCATGAAGGCTTTGAATGAGTATACTACAGAAATGAAAGAAAAACCTGAAATAAAAATAAAAAGTAGATAATTTTGTTACTTGCAATACATAAATCAAATCACATTGTGCTGTTAACATGTCTGTTTTGTATTATGTTTTTGTGCATTTTTGTAGGATTCTGAAATGTCTGCAGACTGGTATATCATCATCATCACTGAGGATGAGGAACCCAGAGCTGAATCCTGGAACCTTCCATCCCTCCACCGGCCCTTACGAGACCCTCCATCACTCGACCGGCCCTAACGAGACCTTCCATCCCTCCACCTGCCCTTACGAGACCCTCCATCACTCGACCGGCCCTAACGAGATCTTCCATCCCCCCACCTGCCCTTACGAGATCCTCCATCACTCGACCGGCCCTAACGAGACCTTCCATCCCTCCACCGGCCCTTACGAAACCCTCCATCCCTTCACCGGCCCTTATAAGACCCTCCATCCCTCCACCGGCCCTTACGAGACCCTCCATCCCTCCACCGGCCCTTACGAGACCCTCCATCCCTCCACCGGCTCTTACGAGACCCTCCATCCCTCCACCGGCCCTTACGAGACCCTCCATCCCTCCACCGGCTCTTACGAGACCCTCCATCCCTCCACCGGCCCTTACGAGACCCTCCATCCGTCCACCGGCCCTTACGAAACCCTCCATCCCTTCACCGGCCCTTATAAGACCCTCCATCCCTCCACCGGCCCTTACGAGACCCTCCATCCCTCCACCGGCTCTTACGAGACCCTCCATCCCTCCACCGGCCCTTACGAGACCCTCCATCCGTCCACCGGCCCTTACGAGACCCTCCATCCGTCCACCGGCCCTTACGAAACCCTCCATCCCTTCACCGGCCCTTATAAGACCCTCCATCCCTCCACCGGCCCTTACGAGACCCTCCATCCCTCCACCGGCTCTTACGAGACCCTCCATCCCTCCACCGGCCCTTACGAGACCCTCCATCCCTCCACCGGCCCTTACGAGACCCTCCATCCCTCCACCGGCTCTTACGAGACCCTCCATCCCTTCTCCATCCCTCCTCCAGCCCTTTACGAGACCCTCCATCCCTCCACCTGCCCTTACGAGACCCTCCATCCCTCCACCGGCCCTTACGAGACCCTCCATCCCTCAGCCGGCCCTTACAAAACCCTCCATCACTCGACCTGCCCTAACGAGACCTTCCATCCCTCCACCGGCCCTTGCGAGACCCTCCATCCGTCCACCGGCCCTTACGAGACCCTCCATCCCTCCACCGGCCCTTACGAGACCCTCCATCCCTCCACCGGCCCTTGTGAGACCATCCATCCGTCCACCGGCCCTTACGAGACCCTGCATCCCTCCACCGGCCCTTATTAGACCCTCCATCCCCCCTCCGGCCCTTACGAGACCTTCCATCCCTCCACCGGCCCTTGCGAGACCCTCCATCCCCTCCAATGGCCCTTGCGAGGCCCTCCATCCCTCCACCGGCCCTTACGAGACCCTCCATCCAACCACCGGCCCTTGCGAGACCCTCCATCCCTCCACCGGCCCTTATGAGACCATCCATCACTCGACCGGCCCTAACGAGACCTTCCATCCCTCCACCGGCCCCTTGCGAGACCCTCCATCCGTCCACCGGCCCTTACGAGACCCTCCATCCCTCCACCGGCCCTAACGAGACCCTCCATCCCTCCACCGTCCCTTACGAGACCCTCCATCCCTCCACCGGCCCTTACGAGACCCTCCATCCCTCCTCCAGCCCTTACGAGACCCTCCATCCCTCCACCTGGCCTTACGAGACCCTCCATCCCTCCACCGGCCCTTACAAGACCCTCCATCCCTCCTCCTGCCCTTACGAGACCCTCCATCCCTCCCACCGGCCCTTGCGAGACCCTCCATCCCTCCACCGGCCCTTACGTGACCCTCCATCCCTCCATCGGCCCTTACGAGACCCTCCATCCCTCCACCGGCCCTTACGAGACCCTCCATCCCTCCACCGGCCCTTACGAGACCCTCCATCCCTCCTCCATCCCTCCTCCAGCCCTTTACGAGACCCTCCATCCCTCCACCTGCCCTTACGAGACCCTCCATCCCTCCACCGGCCCTTACGAGACCCTCCATCCCTCCACCGGCCCTTACAAAGACCCTCCATCACTCGACCCTGCCCTAACAAGACCTTCCATCCCTCCACCGGCCCTTGCGAGACCCTCCATCCGTACACCGGCCCTTACGAGACCCTCCATCACTCCACCGGCCCTTATTAGACCCTCCATCCCTACACCGGCCCTTGCGAGACCATCCATCCGTCCACCGCCCTTACGAGACCCTGCATCCCTCCACCGGCCCTTATTAGACCCTCTATCCCCCCCTCCGGCCCTTACGAGACCTTCCATCCCTCCACCGGCCCTTGCGAGACCCTCCATCCCTCCACCGGCCCTTGCAAGACCCTCCATCCCTCCACGGCCCTTGCGAGACCCTCCATTCCTCCTCCGGCCCTTACGAGACCCTCCATCACACCTCCTGCCCTTACGAGACCGTCCATCACTCCTCCTGCCCTCCACCGACCCTTGCGAGACCCTCCCATCCCTCCACAGGCCCTTGCGAGACCCTCCATCCCTCCACCGGCCATTGCGAGACCCTCCATCCCTCCTCCGGCCCTTACGAGACCCTCCATCACTCCTCCTGTCCTTACGAGACCCTCCATCCCTCCACCGGCCCTTACGAGACCCTCCATCCCTCCACCGGCCCTTGCGAGACCCTCCATCCCTCCACCGGCCCTTACAAGACCCTCCATCACTCCTCCTTCCCTTACGAGACCCTCCATTACTCCTCTTGCCCTCCACCGGCCCTTGCGAGACTCTCCATCCCTCCACCGGCCCTTGCGAGACCCTCCATCCCTCCACGGCCCTTGCGAGACCCTCCATCACTCCTCCGGCCCTTACGAGACCCTCCATCCTCCACCGGCCCTTGCGAGACCCTCCATCACTCCTCCTGCCCTTACGAGAACCCTCCATCACTCCTCCTGCCCTTACGAGACCCTCCATCTCTCCACCGGCCCTTACGAGACCCTCCATCTCTCCTCCGGCCCTTACGAGATCCCTCCATCCCTCCACCGGCCCTTAGGAGACCCTCCATCCCTCCTCCTGCACTTACGAGACCCTCCATCCCTCCTCCTGCCCTTACGAGACCCTCCATCCCTCCTCCTGCCCTTATGAGACCCTCCATCCCTCCACCGGCCCCTTATGAGACCCTCCATCACTCGACCTGCCCTACGAGACCCTCCATCCTCCTCCAGCCCTTACGAGACCCTCCATCCCTCTTCCAGCCCTTACGAGACCCTCCATCCCTCCACCAGCCCTTATGAGACCCCCCATCCCTCCTCCTGCCCTACGAGACCCTCCATCCCTCCTCCTGCCCTTATGAGACCCTCCATCCCCTCCTCCAGCCCTTATGAGACCCTCCATCCCTCCTCCTGCCCTACGAGACCCTCATCCCTCCTCCAGCCCTTACGAGACCCTCCATCCCTCCTCCAGCCCTTTACGAGACCCTCCATCCCTCCACCGGCCCTTACGAGACCCTCCATCCCTCCACCGGCCCTTACGAGACCCTCCATCCATCCTCCAGCCCTTTACGAGACTCTCCATCCCTCCTACTGCCCTTACGAGACCCTCCATCCCTCCACCGGCCCTTATCGCCTCAGATTGTGAAGCACAGCGCAGCAAGCAACAACCTCAGGCACTAAAGCACGGCTCACCTCTGGCCATGAAGATAATAGAGCACCCGCTTGTTTTCAGCAGTTAAAGGCTCGCTCTACTTCACTCTCGGGAGTGTGTGTTGGTGAGACGATCCTCACAGGTTCTGTTCAGGCTCTCTGGATGGCCTCATGTCCCCTTTCCCATCCATGATCAGATCCCAGTCTGACAGCAGCAATGTGGGACATGATGGACGGCAGGGACAGGAGAAGGTGGGAACGCTGGTCAGCTGATTCATCAGAATAAAGCTGAAGAATGAGAACCGCTGTATTGAATCGTAGGCTATGAGACAAATCAGTATAGAAGAATAAACATAATCAGCATGCTCTAGTGGTGAACAAATAGAGCAAGAGAAATATGGACTTGATCATGGCTAGAGAAAATAGGCCAACTCTGCATGCCAATTTAGCAAATGGAGTTGATCAATACGGCATTTCATGTTGCATTTGTATTGGCTAGTCAGTAGATGCATGTTGTAGCAGCAAACACACTATTAAATGTTCATGCTAAATTTATGACACTGTCAGAAAGGCTTTCTTTAGTCGCAAGACCGTGACGACGGCCGTCTGTGAACTTCTCTCACTGTATGATGTTAAGGAGACAAGATCTCAGAAATCGCTTCGATTGGTCTCCTTGTTCAAGCTCTTGTTCTATCCAGACTGGACTATTATAATGGGATCCTTCCAGCATCACTGGACTCGCTATGAACGACAGAGAGAAATGCACATTTCACATGGATTACATAATCAGAGAGTAGCCCATTTTTTTTCATTTTGAATAATTTTGTTTAAAAGTAGACATTTCAAGCTTTTTTATAATAGATAGTATATATTTCTCAAATCTGTGACTGTGAGGCAGAAGCTGAGTTTCGGCGCCCTCTAGTTCACCTGCAATGCAAGTGATCGCCGGCATTGTCTGCTATATATTTGCTTCTTATTTATTAAATATACAGGCAATTGGTTGATAAACATTGATCAAAATTAACATACAATTTATACAAAACAAAACTCAATGAAGTGGTCAAAATCATGTCTTACCCACTCCATGTCTCCATACATCTCATGATGTATCATTCCTTTCTCACTTTCATAATCAACATGATTAAATAAAAAAATAACATTAGCCTATAATATTTAAACATAAAAATGAAACTAAATATGTTTTCTTTAATGGCTACAACACAATATACAGTAAAAAGAAATTTCAGCAACTTCCAGCGCGCCTGCCTGAGTCTGCGCAGTACCGATCTCGGGACCTGAGTCTGCGCAGTACCGATCTCGGGAACTGATCTGCGCAGTACCGATCTCGGGAACTGATCTGCGCAGTACCGATCTTGGGACCTGAGTCTGCGCAGTACCGATCTCAGGACCTGAGTCTGCGCAGTACCGATCTCGGGACCTGAGTCTGCGCAGTACCGATCTCGGGACCTGATCTGCGCAGTACCGATCTCGGGACCTGAGTCTGCGCAGTACCGATCTCGGGACCTGAGTCTGCGCAGTACCGATCTCGGGACCTGATCTGCGCAGAACCGATCTCAGGACCTGAGTCTGCGCAGTACCGATCTCGGGACCTGAGTCTGCGCAGTACCGATCTCGGGACCTGATCTGCGCTAGTACCGATCTCGGGGACCTGATCTGCGCAGTACCGATCTCGGGACCTGATCTGCGCAGTACCGATCTCGGGACCTGATCTGCGCAGTACCGATCTCGGGACCTGATCTGCGCAGTACCGATCCTCGGGACCTGATCTGCGCAGTACCGATCTCGGGACCTGATCTGCGCAGTACCGATCTCGGGACCTGATCTGCGCAGTACCGATCTCGGGACCTGATCTGCGCAGTACCGATCTCGGGACCTGATCTGCGCAGTACCGATCTCGGGACCTGATCTGCGCAGTACCGATCTCGGGACCTGATCTGCGCAGTACCGATCTCGGGACCTGATCTGCGCAGTACCGATCTCGGGGACCTGATCTGCGCAGTACCGATCTCGGGACCTGATCTGCGCAGTACCGATCTCGGGACCTGATCTGCGCAGTACCGATCTCGGGACCTGATCTGCGCAGTACCGATCTCGGGATCTGATCTGCGCAGTACCGATCTCGGGACCTGATCTGCGCAGTACCGATCTCGGGACCTGATCTGCGCAGTACCGATCTCGGGACCTGATCTGCGCAATACTGATCTCGGGACCTGATCTGCGCAGTACCGATCTCGGGACCTGATCTGCACAGTACCGATCTCGGGACCTGATCTGCGCAGTACCGATCTCGGGACCTGATCTGCGCAGTACCGATCTCGGGACCTGATCTGCGCAGTACCGATCTCGGGACCTGATCTGCGCAGTACCGATCTCGGGACCTGATCTGCGCAGTACCGATCTCGGGACCTGATCTGCGCAGTACCGATCTCGGGACCTGATCTGCGCAGTACCGATCTCGGGACCTGATCTGCGCAGTACCGATCTCGGGACCTGATCTGCGCAGTACCGATCTCGGGACCTGATCTGCGCAGTACCGATCTCGGGACCTGATCTGCGCAGTACCGATCTCGGGACCTGATCTGCGCAGTACCGATCTCGGGACCTGATCTGCGCAGTACCGATCTCGGGACCTGATCTGCGCAGTACCGATCTCGGGACCTCATCTGCGCAGTACCGATCTCGGGACCTGATCTGCGCAGTACCGATCTCGGGACCTGATCTGCGCAGTACCGATCTCGGGACCTGATCTGCGCAATACTGATCTCGGGACCTGATCTGCGCAGTACCGATCTCGGGACCTCATCTGCGCAGTACCGATCTCGGGACCTCATCTGCGCAGTACCGATCTCGGGACCTGAGTCTGCGCAGTACCGATTTCGGGACCTGAGTCTGCGCAGTACCGATCTCAGGACCTGATCTGCGCAGTACCGATCTCAGGACCTGATCTGCGCAGTACCGATCTCAGGACCTGATCTGCACAGTACCGATCTCAGGACCTGATCTGCGCAGTACCGATCTCGGGACCTGATCTGCGCAGTACCGATCTCGGGACCTGAGTCTGCGCAGTACCGATCTCGGGACCTGAGTCTGCACAGTACCGATCTCAGGACCTGATCTGCGCAGTACCGATCTCGGGACCTGATCTGCTCAGTACCGATCTCGGGACCTGAATCTGCGCAGTACCGATCTCGGGACCTGAGTCTGCACAGTACCGATCTCAGACCTGATCTGCGCAGTACCGATCTCGGGACCTGATCTGCGCAGTACCGATCTCGGGACCTGATCTGCACAGTACCGATCTCTGGACCTGATCTGCGCAGTACCGATCTCGGGACCTGATCTGCGCAGTACCGATCTCGGGACCTGATCTGCGCAGTACCGATCTCGGGACCTGATCTGCATAGTACTGATCTCGGGACCTGAGTCTGCGCAGTACCCGATTTTGGGACCTGATCTGCTCAGTACCGATCTCGGGACCTGAGTCTGCGCAGTACCGATCTCAGGACCTGAGTCTGCACAATACCGATCTCAGGACCTGATCTGCGCAGTACCGATCTCGGGACCTGATCTGCGCAGTACCGATCTCGGGACCTGATCTGCACAGTACCGATCTCGGGACCTGAGTCTGCGCAGTACCGATCTCAGGACCTGATCTGCGCAGTACCGATCTCAGGACCTGATCTGCGCAGTACCGATCTCGGGACCTGATCTGCGCAGTACCGATCTCGGGACCTGATCTGCGCAGTACCGATCTCGGGACCTGATCTGCGCAGTACCGATCTCGGGACCTGATCTGCACAGTACTGATCTCGGGACCTGAGTCTGCGCAGTACCGATCTCGGGACCTGATCTGCTCAGTACCGATCTCGGGACCTGAATCTGCGCAGTACCGATCTCAGGACCTGAGTCTGCACAATACCGATCTCAGGACCTGATCTGCACAGTACCGATCTCAGGACCTGATCTGCGCAGTACCGATCTCGGGACCTGATCTGCGCAGTACCGATCTCGGGACCTGAGTCTGCGCAGTACCGATCTCGGGACCTGATCTGCGCAGTACCGATCTCAGGACCTGATCTGCGCAGTACCGATCTCGGGACCTGATCTGCGCAGTAACCGATCTCGGGACCTGATCTGCGCAGTACCGATCTCGGGACCTGATCTGCGCAGTACCGATCTCGGGACCTGATCTGCGCAGTACTGATCTCGGGACCTGAGTCTGCGCAGTACCGATCTCGGGACCTGATCTGCTCAGTACCGATCTCGGACCTGAGTCTGCGCAGTACCGATCTCAGGACCTGAGTCTGCACAATACCGATCTCAGGACCTGATCTGCGCAGTACCGATCTCGGGACCTGATCTGCGCAGTACCGATCTCGGGACCTGATCTGCACAGTACCGATTTCGGGACCTGAGTCTGCGCAGTACCGATCTCAGGACCTGATCTGCGCAGTACCGATCTCAGGACCTGATCTGCGCAGTACCGATCTCAGGACCTGATCTGCACAGTAGCCGATCTCAGGACCTGATCTGCGCAGTACCGATCTCGGGACCTGATCTGGCGCAGTACCGATCTCGGGACCTGAGTCTGCGCAGTACCGATCTCGGGACCTGATCTGCACAGTACTGATCTCGGGACCTGATCTGCGCAGTACCGATCTCGGGACCTGATCTGCACAGTACTGATCTCGGACCTGAGTCTGCGCAGTACCGATCTCGGGACCTGATCTGCACAGTACCGATCTCGGGACCTAAGTCTGCGCAGTACCGATCTCAGGACCTGATCTGCGCAGTACTGATCTCGGGACCTGATCTGCGCAGTACCGATCTCGGGCCCTGAGTCTGCGCAGTACCGATCTCGGGACCTGAGTCTGCGCAGTACCGATCTCGGGACCTGAGTCTGCGCAGTACCGATCTCGGGACCTGAGTCTGCGCAGTACCGATCTCGGGACCTGAGTCTGCGCAGTACCGATCTCGGGACCTGAGTCTGCGCATTACCGATCTCGGGACCTGAGTCTGCGCAGTACCGATCTCAGGACCTTAGTCTGCGCAGTACCGATATCAGGACCTGAATCTGCGCAGTACCGATCTCGGGACCTTATCTGCGCAGTACCGATCTCAGGACCTGAGTCTGCGCAGTTCCGATCTCAGGACCTGAATCTGCGCAGTACCGATCTCGGGACCTGAATCTGCGCAGTACCGATCTCGGGACCTGAATCTGCGCAGTAACCGATCTCAGGACCTGAGTCTGCGCAGTACCGATCTCAGGATTTCTCCCTAAACCTTACTATCCAGCGTCCTCAAATCGGCACTTAATAAATAAATCTGGCGTCTTCAA